>VZTJ01002567.1:959782-987596 GCA_013397795.1 Orthonyx spaldingii | reverse complement strand
TTCTTTTTTTTTTTTTTTTTTTTGTAAGATTCTTTTAATGTTGTTACAGTAAAACTATATATACACATGCCATGATTTGATTTGCAGAATATGCTCACCAGATTTGTATTGAAATGTGCCATTTCAATGTATGCATGCATTAAGTTGCTTTTTCATCTTGCATGAGACTAAAAGCATGTTGAATTTAGTCATTAAAATATTAATCATTCAAAACTTTTACCTTAAATCCCTTGTGGCAGGTCATGCTGACCCCGAACATGCAAGGTATTATCATGGCTATAGGTAAAGCCAGGAATGTTTATGACAGGTGTGGGCCAGAAGCAGGGTTCTTTAAGGTACAACTAACATTTTCAACTTTTTCTCCTCTGATTTTTCCTGTTAGATATACCCCCTCTACCCCTTTCTGTATATGAAGTCTTTTCCAGCATTTATGTATAGGTGTCTGTATCAGTCCCTCATTCAGATATTTCTCCCTTGAAAAACAGATATTTGCCCTGTTGATATCAGTAGCTCATATAGCTTTCTGCATTTTAGCTTTTTAATAATAGTAGTGAGTAACATAATAGTAACATGAAACCTAGATGTGTAATCAGTAAAAATATGTGGTTTTTTTTCTCCTGTTAGTAATAAAACCCGTGCCTTTGTTATACTGTGGGACATCAGAGGTTTTTTACTCAGGGACTTCAATGTTTAGTCATGTGCTGTTTATTTCAGAGTTGTTCTTGGATTGTACTCCTTAAAAGATTTTTAATAAATCTAAATTGCTTGCTTTTGTGTAACTGCATGGGTGTCAATACTATTTATTTAAGCAGTTTTTTATTACTGGGAAGTAGACGTTAGGCTTTTTGTGGTGATTAGTCTTCACTGTGATACCAGATTTAACAATGTGTTCATTTTCTTAAGTACACAAACTTCTGAGCAATTTTAGCTCGTGGTCTTTTGAATTTTCAGGGTATTAGAAAGGGAATTGCTTTGACATGATGTAAAAGGTAAAATCCTCTCAAATGCGATTTAGAGAGGGGAGAGAAGTTTCTTGCTTGCCTTGAGTAGCTGTCTGTTTTCCTCTTAATTGTTATGGTGTACTTCCACTAGTAGAAATTGTAAAAGCCACAAAACCCCCAAACAAACAACAAGCAAACAAACAAAAAACCCTACTGTCACCAACAAAAAGTTCTGTAACCCCTTGGGAAGGAAATTGAAACCTCCTGGATTGGTTGGTTGGTTTGTTTGTTTGTGTGTTTGAAGTGGATACTTAGGGAAGGGTTATAACCAAAATGTGTTTGCAGGGCTGTCTCTGGTAACTGTGCCTGATCTAAGGGAAGGGAGAGACACCTGACACAGCTTCTGTTGAGTGAAATTGGGTTTGTTTGGGATGCAGTGCTGGTTGCTTTTTTTTTTTTTTTTCCCCCCCAAATTTATTAATGAAAATATGTCTATTGTTTTTTAAGTTGAAAAAAATCCTCATTTGATCAAATCACTCCTTACCAGAAAGTTCAATTATACCTAATTATATTTTTTAATATGAAAGGTGTTTTGATAATTAAAAGAGAAAATTACTTCAAAATAAAATTATATTTAATGCTTCAGAGTTACCAGAACAATGCTCAGTTGAAATTATTTTCAGTCTTTAATTTTGAATGCTTAAACTTTTAGGCTTCATGGGGGCAGAATGTCTTTGATTGAGAAAATGTTTTGACATCAAGTAGAAAATTTTCCTTACTTATTTTCTGCTGAATATTGTTTGCAATAGCTTAGAAGAGGTGAGACATGGTTCGTTTTGAAAGAATACATTAGTGTGAATGGATGCAGATGAAGTGGTCTTAGGAACAAAATTTTTGTTTTGGGATGCATTAGATGAAATCTCACGTTTTCCCATAACTTACTGTAAAAGCTTCTATGATATCTTTTAATACTGATACTGTGTTCCTTCATGTGTTTGTTTTTTATTAAATTAGTGTTTTCAGAAAACTGGGGGGGGTTTCTGTATCTTGGTTTTAGTGTAACTCAGGTAAAACCTGTTTGGTTGGGTCATTGTTAGTGCCAAGGTTTCACTCCCCCTCTAGATCTCAAGTGTAAGACATGAGTAACATTCAGGTATTTCTTGGTCAGTGGTCTCTTCAAGTCATTGTTCTTTAACTTTTATAGACCACTCCTTGCAGAATGTTCCCCTTAAGATCTTTATATAATATCCTCAGTGAGAAAATGAAAGCATATAATATTTTTTTCTACTGTCCCATTTTTCTGTGTTCTATGTAGAGAAATAGCGTTCCTTTTTTCATTTTGCTTAAGATTTCTGAATCTGTAGAATACCACATTATTTTAAAAATTAATATAAGAATACAGGGTTTGTGTTGCATTTTTTTCTACTTCTAAGTTATTATATGTAAAATTAAATGTCTAGTAGCAATTTATTTTTGCTTCCTCAATAAACAGGGTTTAATTGTTAGCCATGTTGACTTTCTAATGGTAGAACTGATGTAAGATAATAGAAACTCTGTGGCCTTTGGCATTTATAATGTTGTCCTAAACATCCTTTTTAATGGTAATGCATATCATGAGTATTTAAAGATATTGATGCAGAACATTCTCCTAAGTTTTAAAGGTCTCCACATGCTCTATGTTTAAACCTGTATGATTATTATTCTACATGTTTAGTCCTGAAAAAAATGTGTTAGTAGAGGATGGGAGCCCAAACTTCTGATAAATGTCAGGTATTACAGCATAAAGGCATTTGAAATACTGAACAGGTTTTTTTTTTTTCCTGACTGCTTTGGTGCTTTATTTAGTGCATATATTTTATTGAAACTTTACTAATGTGTTAGCAAACCATCTGATCACCTCCCTGTTTTCAGAGGGAATTTATGGAACATGTGTTAACATTTGTCACTGTTTTTCTAATTATTTTTCTTGTTGCTCTTGTTTACGCTGTATAGTTTCAGTGAATAAACTTTAATGAACATATCAAATGATGTTCATTAAAACCTAATGTGCTGGCAAAGCTGAAAAAGTAAATGCTTCAGATGACCTCTTAAGTTTATCTAAAATACTCAGTGAGGGCTGCATCCTGCCCTATAGGGCAATACTATTCATACTGAATTATTATTTTCTTTGGAAATCCTATCCTTTTTTTTTCATTGAAAAACATATTTCATTCCCACTTAGTGTTTTCCAAATCATACATGTTCACTGACCCTTCTGTAGGATATTTTTTATTCATGTCTTTGCATTTAACTATGTATTAGACATACTTTTTTTACACTATGAGACCTCAGAAAAATTTTTTAGTCAAGTGTCTGAAATCTTATACTTGTTTTGGGGTAAAAAAATCTCTCTAAGGACTGGATATATCACCTCTGAGGGAGACATACAGGATTGAAACTGTTTTTGAAGGGAAGGTTTACTTGGGATTTTGTCAGGCTTAACTGAGAAGAGACCAACTTGAAAATTTATCTGTGGCTTTCTGTTTGTTTGCTTTTTTTAAAAACTTAGTTTAGACTTCTTAGAAGGGTGGTCTGTGGAACTGTTAAAAATTTTTGTAGGCAAAACGCCATGGGACATAAATTATCTTGTGTGTGTGATGTTTGAGTTAAAAGCCAGAAGGAATAATGTCTATTTTTTACAATTATGTAGGCAATTAAATTGGAATACACACGTCTGCTAAAATTAGCCCAGGAAGATCCACCACCTGAATGTGATTATCGTTTGCGTCATGCCATTGTTTACTTCATCCAAAACCAGGCACCAAAGAAGATAATTGAGAGAACATTACTGGAGCAGTTTGGAGATCACAATCTCAGCTTTGATGAAAGGTAAAAAGATCTGCACATCTCATTTCCTGTGTTCATGAATGTTCTCTAATGTGTGGAAACACCCCTCATGTTTGGGTGGTGTGTTTGGCCTTATCTCCTAGTTAATAGCTTGCAAGCTTACTTTGTAAAACAGATCATCTTTACAAAAATCCCTGTTAAAAGAGTAATCAAGAAGTTGGGTTTCTACTCATCTAAAATAAGTAGAAATGCCCAGTGTTGTCCATAATTTTGCACATGGATTTCTGTACTTCCTTTCACTGTGTTCCCTCGCTGCCCTGAAAGCCAGCAGTAGACAGCAGAGCCTTTCCAGCTGGGTGAGTGACTGACTTGAGAGCAAGACAATGTCTCTCTTCCACTCAAAATTCCACCTACTTACTTATATAAATAGGTAAATTAGAAGTTAGAAAACACTAGTCTGATTTCTGTGTAAGGGATAACCTAAACTTCTGCAAAGTGTCAGGGAGTTTCAAGCTATCTGAAATTTAAAATTAAAAGGAAGACTGAGCAATGTGGCCATTTAGCGAAATAAAAGAAGTAATTCTTTAAATAGCACAGGCCTCCATCACACATACATCAGAAGTATGCCCTCTCCTGCTGATTATACCATGCATAATAAAATGTACATTTGCCACGGCATTTTCATACTGGTTTGCATACAGGCTGTAGCTCATACTGTTTGAGGCTCCTGTCTTTGTAAAGATAATATCCTCTGTGAATTTCCAGTAATATTTCCTGATTTTTTCATTGCTTTTTGTAAGGTGCCGTAACATAATGAAGGTTGCTCAAGCCAAACTTGAAATGATAAAGCCAGATGAAGTAAACATGGAGGAATATGAGGTTAGTATTTCTTATGCTTTAAATTAAGTTGTAATGTGAAATAGTTACCAGTAAAGCTGAATTTTAACTTCTCAGTCTGAGGCAAGAAGAAATTTGTGAAGTTAAAACTGGCTGTTTATTGAAAGACCCCTTATTAGTCCAGAGGCTGCTCTTGAGCTAAAACTGTTTTTTCCACATCTGTAATTCCAGTGTTTGAGCCATAAATAAGTATCAGATTGGAGTCTGCCCTTACTTTGTTAATGAGTCTTGACGTCACTAATAATATTTTGTAATTTATCACCAGATGAGCCACATGGCTTTCTGTAGGCAGACACAGCTGGCAGGGAAGGAGGAGAGTGGTCTGTGCCCAGCCTTGCTCATCTTGAGAGCTGTGTAGCAGCCACAGTCCCACTTGTGCTTTTCCTCCATCTGTCTCTGCAGCCATTCCCATTTCCTTATGAGCTGCAGATACTTCTCATTGCTGAGAGCATGCATACCCAGCTTACGCATTTAATTTTTCCTCCTGTGTTGTTTAGAAAAACTTGGAGGGAAAGTGAGAGTGAATTTCGGACTTTAACTCATCGTGACTAATAGTTGTTAAAATACTTCATCTCATATTTAAAGCTAAGCCTGTAGCTGGTTTTCCAGCATCAGTTTCAAGTTTGAGTAATACTGTTCATTAAGAGCTTTTAACAATGGGTATTTATGTCCTGGGTAGATTCCAGTGCACCACCTCTACCTCCTTGTTGTGCTGTTAGGTCCAAACAACTTGATCAGGAGGATAATGGGACTAATCTTTCCCTCACAAATCCAGTGAAAAATATTGTAATTGCCACTTCTCATTACCAGGTTTAGGACCTACAGCAGATGCTACTGTATTACAGTGTGCCTCCCTAGTCACTGATGGGGAAGGACCCTCAGAGTGGCATTTTGGTTGCATGTTCTTGACTGTGCAGGGCTCAATGCTTTACTCTTTCTGAATGACGCTGCACAGAAAGAACAAACAATTCTGGACTTAGCTCAAAGAGTGGGGAGTGGGGGTATCTTCTGTTCTTTTGCAGAAAAGTGCCCCTTTTTTAGCTCCTGCAATAGGTAGTTGGGGGTTTCTCCATAGATTGTGTCAGTCTGGTATAGTGAGTTGGAATTTATGGATGCTTGCTCAAGCTCCTTCTGTTGAATCTGCAAGTGGCTGTGTCTTATGTTGTGCTGTCCCCTATTTTATCTTTAATGCACAATTGAAAGTCAGCAATTAACCCTCTGTAGGGCAAGTGCCTTTCTCACCTGGAGCATTTACCTGTAATGTGAACCAAGGAGTCACTTTGTGTAAATGCTGATGCAGTAAGATAAATGTTCTGCTCCAGTGCCAACATCTCATCTGAGTTGCATTTGGGTTTTTTAGCACTTCCCATGAAAAGTGTTCAGGCTTTTTCTATGTCATTCTTGTATTGAAAATTAAACTTAATATCTGGCACATGAAAAAGATTTCCAGCATTTTCTCAGTAATGTAGGAAAGAAAAAACAAGATCTCATATAATTTTATCTGTGGTTCTCCAAAGATGCTTTGTGTTCCTTTCAAATGGTAATAGGTTCTGTAAGAATAATCTCATCTAGAAATGTTTAAGAATTTTCTTTTTATTGAGGGAGGGTGGATTCAAGTGGTCTTTTCACATATGCAAGCTTACTGGTGTCCTTAGTACTTACTGTGACTCCTGGACACTAAATTTAAGTGGAGGGGGGTGTGTGTTTAAAAAAATAAATTATATTTCATTTTTGTGGATGAAGTTCTATTTACCCTTTCTTACATGCAGAGATGGCATCAAGACTATAGACACTTCAGGGAAACAACCATGTTTCTCATGGTAGGATTGGAGTTTTTCCAAAAAAAGAGGTAAGTGGTAGTATAGAACTAAAATGTAGAATGATGTGGAGAAATGTAATATTGGTAAGTAAAGCTATTTTTTAAATTAAGAAGTGTTCAATGTATTCTTCATTTCAGTTAAACATTTATTCAGTCTACTAATGTCTTTAGTCTTGCATCTCCCTATTCTTAATTTTCATTTCCAGTCTCTTATCAAGCCATGGGTTCTTTTCAGAGCATTCACATGCATCCCTATTCTTCCTTCTCTTCTACTCTTAAGTGCTCTGGGTATCCCTCAGCCATAAAAATCCTCCTTCTCTGGCACCACCTGTGCACATACATTTATCTGCTTTCATCAGCAGACACAATTAGTCAAGCCCTGTCTTACCTGCCTTTTGACTGGGTCTTCTCGCTGAAGCAGTTTTACCTTCTGCTTTAGCCTGAGCCGAAACTCCACCTATGGTGGGCTTTAGAGGTCAGGAAAACGGAACATATTTGAGAAAAACTCTCATGCATAGCTGTCATAGTTGTAGCTGATTGTCCTTAACTCCGTGGTGATTCATTCCCTTCTCTTTTTGAACCAAGTCAGAAATTGTGTCTGTATAAAATGGGTGACATTTATGTACTTAATTCAAAACAGCTCAAATTTGTTCTGATCTACACATGCAACAAGAATGGTGATTGCAGTATAGATGTAGTCAATCACTGATTTTTCATGTATAAAACAATAGGTGGGGAAATTTATAGTGGGAATCAAATTCATTCTTTGTCTCTTTGTTGTGTAGTAAATTTGCTTCATATTTCTCTTTCTTGTCTTGTATCCTTCTGAAAAAGAAATGCCCCAAACAATACAGGAAAATTGATTGCACAAGACACAGCCTTGCCTTTGTGACAAGTTATGTTTTTTTATACTGGCTAACACAATGAGCCCAAAGTCTTGGGTTGTCTTGGGGTTACCATCATGTCATAAACAGTACATTTATTAATAATCTAAATTGAAATATGCTACACTATTGGTCTTAAACAGTTTATGTACAAAGGTTAGTCAGGAAATTGCCTGGCTTATCTGAAAAATAAACACTCTGGTGTTGCTTCATCCCTTAAAGAGGCACAAATGTCACAGGTATTGGTGTGGTTTATAGGAGCCTCTGTACTTCATGCACTCCCTGAGATTGCAGGCAGGGGTGAAACCTCTTCCAGTTCCTTGGCACTGGGACTCCAGAGTGGCACCTTCAATTGTAAAATACCAATGTTTTCAATAAATTTCTCCTTGCCATAACACATTCTGATTATGCCATGGAGAAGAGAGGGAAACAGAGGTTTCTGCTATGTGCTAAACAAAGTTCTCCATTACTTACAATAACCTGCAGAATTAGAGTGAGGTGTTTATTACAGAACCCTTCATAATTTAGAAAACAAGCCTATGATCACCAAACTTTTACTCTAATATGGGTCTGAAATAAAAAATAACAATTTCAGAAGTGCTTCAAGAGATGTTTGATACGGTAGGAGGTAGGACTAAAGTACAGTTAGTGGATGAGTGAGGATCTGGGTATCCAGTGGCCTGCTCCAAAGGCATCTTGTGTAAATACACATCTGTGTTTCAGCTTCAGGTGCCCAGGGGGCTCAGAGATTTACTGAGGTTCTCTCCTTACACACTTCAGAGAGCAATGGTGCCGTCCTCACGCTGGAAACGAGACTAAACTGCTGATCCCTTTCAGTTCCTGTAACGCTGAAATCATAAAAACATAACTTTAAAAATATTTATAAAAGGACAGACTTCCATAATAGAAACATGATCTTCATTAGTAGGCCTGTTTTGAGGCTTTTTTTTTTTTCCCCTGCAAACCCACCTCTCTGTTGACCAGCTTTTCTTAGCTTCAGTAACACTAAGTGATAACGTAGCAGCACTCAGTGTCTTGATGGAGCCTAAAGTCAACCTTTATTCAAGCAGTTTCTGATTTCTTTAATGTTGATTTCTGTGTTTGTTCAACACAACAGAATTAGTTTGGTGTATTTTTTTCATGCCTACTTTCATTGGTCACTCGTGATCCCTGTTGCTGGGTGACAAGGCCCACTTTTCACTGCAGGTGAAATTAAAGGGAGAATTAAAGGGTCTTTCAGGCAGATCTCCTCTGACTGTAGTGTGGAGTAGGAACCTGCTCTGGCAGAGATGAACCCAGCCAGCTAATGAGCCTTGGCAGGAATTTTGGCTGCAGCTCACTCTTGTGGCAGCAGCTTAAAAGTGAACAAAATACAGGTTTTACCACTTGCCTTTTAAGTTTCTTGGGAAGCCAATACAGCTTTTCAGTTGTGACTGAAATGCTTTTTTCAAAGCAGTGCTAAAATTTTGTCATGCTGTGCTTTCTGTGTCTTTTCCAAAGCCTTGACCCAGTGAGCTCCAGATTTCCGTGAGCAGCTTCAGTGGTCTTAGGCTTAGGTTGCACAGGCTTGAGCTTATGTGCAGTTCAGGTGTGAGAAGGCAGAAAGCCCCCATGTGCTGGGCTGCACCCAAACCCCGTGGGCAGCAGGGCAGGGAGGGGATTGTGCCCCTCTGCCCCGCTCTGCTGAGACCCCACCTGCAGGGCTGCACCCAGCTCTGGGCTCCCAGCACTGCCAGCACAGGCACCTGCTGGAGCCAGGCCAGAGGAGGCACCAAGGTGATCAGAGGGATGGAGCAGCTGCCCAATTCAGACAGGATGAGAAAGTTGGAGTTGTTCAGCCTGAAGGAAGAGAAGGTTGCGTGGAAATCTGAAAGCAACCTTCAAGTATCTGAAAGGAGCCTACTAGAAAGAGGGAGAGAGACTTTTTAAAAGAGGGTGGAGTGGCAGGACAGGGGAGAATGGCTTCAAACTGACAGACAGGAGGTTTGGATTAGTTATCAGGAAGAAGTCCTTTACGGTGGGGGTGGTGAGGCACTGGGACAGGATGCCCAGAGAAGCTGTGGAGACTCCATCCCTGGAAGTGTTCGAGGCCAGGTTGGATGCAGCGCTGAGCAGCCTGGCCTAGTGGAAGGTGTCCCTGGCCATGGCACAGGGGTTGGAAACAAATGACTTTCAAGGTCCCTTCCAACTGAGGCCACCCTATGATTCTGTGGATCTGTGTGCTAATTTACACTGTAGTCTCATTCCTCAGACCCGGGATACATAAGGAGTCTGATCTTGGATGTACAGTCATGATAATCTAAAATAACTTACCTTGCTGTTAAGTGGCACTACAGTTATTTCAGGAAAGGGTTACACACAAGTGGGGGAAAGAGCAAGAAGAGGGTGATTGGAAATAAGGCCACTACCACCGAGTTTTAATTTGCATCAACAGAGCTGTTGACACTGTAGCTTCAACCTGCAGTTTCACAAATAACTAAGAATGGAGGGGGAAGGTCCTCCTCCTCTGGCTTTATAACCAGCAGTTTCAGTTCTTGTAATCATCTTTTCTTCCCCTTTCCTCCTACATTAAATTTTCAAGTGTCTGGTCGGCTTTATTGGTGACCAGTGGTATGAAGAGTTTTCATGAGTAGGGTAATAGGACTACTTTTTAAGTGAAAGCATAGGGTTTTTTTATTTTAGGACAAAATGCTGATGAACTGTGACTCTACTTCTATTACTTAAGCAATGAGTATTTCTGGTTGCAGGGACTATGAGTAGATCTCATGGTGGAAAACATAACTTCCAGTAGATTCTGAAATTATAATGTTGGGATTCATCTTGTTCTTCTAAACAGGGGTATTAGAAGGTCAAGCTTTAAGGAACCATTGCTATTTCTAGTAGCCTTTTCCCTTATTTTTATATTGTCTCATTGGGAGGTATTACTTTAAGTCTTGAGTTTTTACTTTGGAAAACTCTTGACATGTATTCAGGTGTGCTGTGTGTGTACATAATTTTTAGCCTTTTTCAGTAGCTTGTTGTTTGGTTTTGGTAGTTTCAACTTGACCCATGGCCTCAGTACGCTCATCAGGAGTGAGTGAGTGAGTGCACAATTTCATGTTCCTTTAACGACTCCCTTAGGAAATTTCTCTTCCGAGATTGTTTTTATTTGAATAAAAATGAGATATCAAACTGCCTGTTTTTAGGGTAGCTGCCTGAACTGCTTTCAATGCTTGTTTGTCATAACTGGGTCTCTGCAGATCAGAGAATTAACTGTTTCAGATGTTTGCAGGAGATAGTGTGCAGCAGTGTGAGGGGAGATTGTTCATCTGTGCGTGAAGGGATCTCTGTCAATTATTAACTGATAGGTTCTTGGGTTCTCTCTTATTCCTTTTCTGCCCATTAGCCTTGCATTTATCTTCTGCATTCAGATGAAAGACAGAAGTATCAACAGCACGTCTGCTTTTGAAATGCTGCGATGGCTTCTTCCATCACATTAGATTTCAAGTAACTTGGAAGAACTGACAGTGAAGCTTAAAAATTCACCGTTTTTGTTTTAGAAATAAGTTTACAGCTTTACAGCTTAATTGCTGAGGTGTAGAATGCTATCAAGATATTTATGGCAACAGAACTCAAACCCAATGTGACATAAATGCACTCAGGAAAAATTAAGTTTTCATGGATACTCAAGGCCAACCTAAAACTGGTTTTGAAGTGAGTGAAATGATCCCCATTGGTTTCAGTGAGCTTTGGATCAGACTTTGTGTGCAATGATCTAACCTAATAATAAAACAATTTGTTCTAATGTGTGTAAAAGACAAAATTGTATGGTTTAAAAGAAGATTATGAAGAGATTGGTGGGGAGGGGTGGACTTGCCATCCAGCAAGTGGAGTTACCTGTCCTTTGAGAAACACAGAAGTTACCTTGATGCAGGTGGTTTGTGGATGTTGCACCTAATGCTTGTGTTTCTTCTCTTCAGCTACATGGAAGCCTTGCTCTACCTTATCTATGCTTACCAGAATAACAAAGAACTCTTGTCCAAAGGCCCGTACAGAGGGCACGACGAAGAGCTGATCTCTCACTACAGACGAGAGTGTTTGCTAGTAAGTGAAGGGGGAAGTAGATGTCTCAAAAAGTTGAGTTTGCTGCATAGCTTTAATAAAGTTAATTAGTAGGGAAGTGGTGCCATCATGTAATACAAACCCAAAACCTCCCTCCATTAGCAATTTAATATTGAGGCTTGTAAGGGAAAAAAAGCAAAAGTGAAAAAGAAAACATTATTCTCCCCCTTTTTATTTTTTGAATAGCCAATCATTTTCTTTATGATTATAAGTAGTGTGCTCACTGTCATGATGTCTGGGCTAGATAGGAGCAGTGGTTGACAGTGTTGGTGGGCAGAAGCACCCTGCTGCCATGGTTTGATGGGGAGACAAATATTGGGAAAGGCATCAGCAATGATGCCTTGCCTGAAACAAGGGATTTTTTTCCTTGTTATATCACTTTTAACAATAGTGAAAAAACAGAAGCAGGTGATGGAATCTCAGCCTTAACAAAACAGCTGCAAAATTGGAGTTGGCAGGTATGAAATGAAGTGGCTTGAGGAACAGCACAAGTTCAAGTGGATTAGTAGAGCATATGCATCTTGCCAAAAATGTTAAAACACAGCTGTGGTTAATACAAATTGCTAGGTAATTCTGTAGGAAGACTGCTTTAAAACAAACTGATAATGATACATGGTAGAACATTAAATGCTGTGTACTTAAAGGCTTTCCTTTTTTGTGGTGGTTTCTGAAGAAACTAAACGAACATGCTGCAGCACTGTTTGAATCGGGAGATGATCAGGAAGTAAATAATGGCCTGATCATTATGAACGAGCTTATTGTCCCATGTTTGCCATTACTACTGGTGGATGAAATGGAAGAGAAAGATATTGTTGCTGTGGAAGACATGAGAAACCGTTGGTGTTCCTATCTTGGACAAGAAATGGAACGTAAGTCATTTATTATTAAGGTAAAAGGCACTTGTGCACCTTTTTTATAAGGAGGATGTTTTCAGTGTCTGGAATTAAACATGTGTGTTTTGTGCCTTGGTAATGTTTTTTGAGCTACCCTGACTTGAATAATCCTGTACACATTGAAATAAAAAGTTTTTCCTATGTTGCACTGGGGTATCTGGCTGTAAAGGAAACAACGCTTTTGGAATGGAAAAACATTTGTGTTGTTAGACCATCTAAAGGGGCACTTATATCAACAAGGAATTGATATGTCCAAGTTATTGCTGGGAGGTCTAAAGAATCTGAATTATTCCAAGTGAAACGCCTCCTCTTCCACCCACTAATAAAAAAAAAGTCAGCATTGAGCAGGAAAAGGACAATTCCACATGTGGAAATAAATGCTTATGTTTGTTTTTCTGGTTTGATTTGCAGCCAACTTGCAAGAAAAACTGACAGATTTCCTGCCAAAACTGCTAGATTGTTCTACAGAGATTAAAGGTTTCAATGACCCGCCAAAGTTACCCTCCTACTCCACACATGAACTGTGTGAAAGATACGCCCGAATCATGTTGTCACTCAGTCGAACGCCAGCCGATGGAAGATAAATTCTGCAGACCTTCCTAAGCACATTGTATAAACTTTTTTAGTTCTTAAACCTTGCCTTCCTGTCACAGGGTTTGCTTGTTGCTGCTATAGTTTTTAACTTTTTTATTTTAATAACTGCAAAAGAGAAATGACTGTACAAACTTTAGCCAGACTGCAAACGATTAAAGCTGAGAATCGCATGGCGCTCAGTCGTTTCAACCAGAATTGATGCAACATGCAAGTCTGATCATTATGGCAAAACTGCTTTTTTGCCATTTATCTGTTACAGTATTACTTTGCTTTTATCTTAAGATCCTTTACTTTATCAACAGCTGTCTGGATCATTTTGTGACTGCAACTACTTTAAGTGTCCAGTGCTGTGTAAATACATGGTACTTGGTAGCTTGTAAATGAAAAGAAAGAATAAAGTTTTATTTATGGCTACTTCTGTGTTTGCAAGCAGATACCTTGTATATTATTGTAAAATACGGGTATTTTTAGAAGAGATACGGTATATTGATAGGTTACTCAATTTTATAGACAAGGTTCTTCAGGATTTATGGCCAGTTTCCTTTCAGGTAGTCGGAGATTACTGTATGTGAATATATTGAAAAACTGTCACAGTATTATACACAATGGTGTTTTGTATATTCTTCACTGGTCTGTATGATACTGCACCTGAGCACTTTAGTGTGCGTGTGAATGGCCATGCCAAGTCTTTTCTAATGGTAGGGACTGGCTTCTGAAGCAAAATAATTATTGCACCTTCCTTCTATTCTTAGAAAAAAAATTGAAGTAAAGCAATTAAAAGTATTTTCAGTATAAATATATTACACCCTCTGAGCAAAACTTCTAAAAATTGATTTAAGTAGAGAAAATAAAAGTTTTAAAAAATGGAATTTATGAAGCTTCAGGACTAGTCAATTTTGAATTGGTATTTTGGTCACATAAATGACCAGAATTAAAATCTTAACATTAATTCTTTACTTGAAATGGGTTGCTATTGTTGCAACAAAATATCTCAGAAATCTTTTATCTGTCCTAATTAAATTTCTGTTGAAAGTAAAAGAACATATCTATTTGGGTTGTTTTGTAGAACTGAAATACTGTCTGGTTTTAATGAAGAAACTTAATTATTTTGTGGAAAAAGAGATTTAATGCGTCCTTAGGTAATCCTGTTACCTGACACTATTTTGATTCCTTCTCTTTTTAGAGAACGTTTTGTGTTAGATCAGTAAAATATGTGAATATTTATTTGTATGTTTTTATTGGAGCGACACACAACTTTTCCTTACAGGCTTGCAAGTTGGAGTTTCAGTATCTATTAATAAAAATCCACAGAGGGCAGGGAAGGAGTTAGGAAGTTCAGACCACCCAGAAATGCAGTGGGCAGAAATGCAGGCATCTCATTTGCAAGAAGCAGCAGAGTTGAGTCTTGGCACATGTCAGTCTGAGAAGTTGTTCACTCTGGACAGACACTGGATCACAACGTGCAGGGAACAGAATCTGGCTTTCAATTCAGAATCTGTTCCAGGCTGTTCTCCACTCCTCTTTTCAGTATTGTCGTGCTTCATGCTGTTTCAAACTACCCACTTATGTTATCAAATTCTTTTTTTTAAAAAGAATATTGACCTTTTACAAGTGAAATACTGCTCACAAATCTTATTTTAGGTCAGAGACTGTTTATGTGTGAAATATCACTCTTCAAGAAAAAAGGTCTGCTTACTATGAAATGGAAGAGGGTACATTTTAAAAGCTTGCACATTTTGCACCTGTTCCACTTTGATTTGAAATTCAAGAGTATGCCTACTTAGTACTGTATTTTTAAACAAGATTTTGAACAGATCAGACTTCCCACTTGTCCAGTAACAGTGAAAAGAATTAGATGTGAAAGAGCAACTTTATTTTGTTATGGCTAACAGGTTTTGAGTTGGAGTGTTTGTGGAAGCTTTTAAGGAAAGCTCCCCTCTTACCCTGAAGCAGCCAGTTACCCTCATCTGTTTAATCTTTCATGACAAACACATGGGGAAAAGCCCTCTTTCTAAGGTAAAAAGAAAAATCATTTTATTTGGGAAGAATACATAAGATACTTAAATTAAATGGAAGCAAGGAAGGATGAGATTTGTTCTTTGTTTTGGGTTTTTCTTGTTTTCAGTTTCTGAAAGTATGCAAGTAATCCATTGAAGTTCATAGTACTGAAGATAAATGTATATTTTGCAAAGACAAAATTTTGAGTTGAATTGTGAAGGTAGTATAGAGCAGAAATAAATATATATGTATTTTGCTATTTTAATATATTTTGCATATCTGAGTTTAAATCTTCAGTGAAATCATTGATCATTAATTTTGTCTTGAAAGCCTTGCTTTTGCCACTGCAGTAAGGCAGTTGATAGCTTGGATTCACAATGCCCAGCACTAAACCTCTACAAGTAACTGTAAGGTAGTGAAGCACACAGTCCTTGTGGCTTCCTGATAATCTGTGACTGAATTATGTAAGGAGACATGGTCTCTTCAGTGTGGGGATTATGAAGGTTTTTACCAGGGGTTCTTTTCAGTTAACACAAAAAGATTAAGGAAATTTAACTAAAATTCATTTACAAAATCACCTGCACCATCAAGTGAAAGGTGAGTTTTTTCCAGATGTTGCTTCATAGTGAGAAAGACCCTGAAGTTACCCTTTTTCAGTTAATTGCCCTTTTTTTTTAATCCCTCCCAAACATGTCTCTTTTATTTTAGCTGCTCGATCCTGTTGCTATACTTGAAGTGATGTTTTGGTAGTGTCAAGAATCCTGTTGTTTCTAGTTCAAGCTCCCACAGCAGGTCTGTCATTCTCAGCCTAGCAGAAGACCATGAGCAGCAGCAGAATTGAACTGAACAAATGAAGAGGATGGATGGAGTCAGTTTGTGCTTCTTGATGTTGTTTTGTTTGGAATCACACCAGACACCAAGACTTGACCTTCGCTCTCAAGTCACCGTTCCTTTGTGGACAGTCTGTGCGTTGTTGCAGGGGACAGGTTTGTTCTAGAAAACCTGAAATGTGAGCAGAACCAAAATCACATGCTTTGTGTTCAAGCATTAACATACCAAAATTCAATAATGTCTGTATTAGGTATCTTTCAGGTTATTTTTAGGCTACTCCTGTGAAGATTGCAGCTCCAGAAAGGAACTGGACACCACCAGTAGCACACAGGAGACAGCTGGATACTGTCCAACAAACTTAAAAGTTCATAAAGTGAGACAATGGTTGCTGCCCATATTCTTCATTTTGTCACGTTCCCTTCTCTCAAGTTCTGTGAGTCCAAATGTCTGTGGGAGGCCTTATATAAGCACAAGGTAAAGAATTTTGATGGAACAATATACCACTTTGTCTGCAATGAGTCACCTCATCTGTGCAGCATTTTTCAACATTAATGTGTGGTTTCAAAAAAAATAAATTCTAGATTTGAGTCTAGAAGAATGCGAGAAAACTGAGTACCCGTCTTGGCAGTGAGAGGAAAGTGGTTGCATCTTTCCATTTCTTGTTTTTGGAGAGGACATTAATACAGATATGAAAATGCTCTTAGCTGATGAGGTCTTTTAGCAAAATGCAGTAGGTAGAATTCCAAAGGGGAGTGATTCAAGTGAAACAATTATTTTTAATGTGATTGAGATCCAGTTTTTCTTTACGTGCTATGTCTTTGAAGATCTTTTGACGTCCTGGGCTTGGTGGATAAGTTGCTAACTGGAAACACTTTTAACTCCTAAAGAGCATCTATCTTTATAGGCAAGAATCAGCAGAACATTCCTGCTTGGTTCAGCATTTCTGTTTCCATTCTAATCCATATCGGGAGCAAAGTCCCTGAACTTGTGCAGACACGTCTGTTGCTGCCATACACACATGTGCTCCAGCTTTACTGTCATGCCCTTAAAATCTTGGACTTGGCCATGGAATGTTCTCAATCATGAGTTTCAGATCCTCGCTGTAAGTAGCAGGAAAGGACTCATGCTTCTCAAAAACTATTTCTTGAAGTAGCACTTTGAAAGAACAGCTTAACTTGCTTTCTGGTGGTTGGGATCAACTCAAATCCCCTTCTCATGGGCTGGGAAAGGCATAGTGGGAAAGGCTTGTTTTCAGGATGGTGGTCACAGGGTGGATTCATCATGAATGTTAGGATATGGTCATTCTTCATTGCTCCTCTCAAACAAAGTTTGGGCTCCATGGTACTTTCTTTAACTTTTTATTTCCCCCTCCCCTGTTTTTCCCCACTGAAGTCACTTGAATATTCCCTTTCCAGGCTGTGTAGTTGGTTAAGTCTTTGATTCACCATAAGTTTGAACTAACCACTGTGCCTTCACCACCAGGATAAAGAACCAGGATTCTTCTGCTTCCATCTGATGAGTGTGGGCTTCAGTTTTTGTCTTGCTTTTCCTGGAAATGCCTGTACAGGATCTGTGGGTCAGATAACACTATCTACATGCATACTGTCAGGCAGCTCAGCATTTCAGAGCCTGAAAGAGGGAAGTTATGGATTATTAGCCAAAGTTAACTAAACTGCAGTTTTTCTGTACCATGTCTTGGCACATCAAGAAGGAAAAAAAAAAAGAAATACTTTGTTGGAGCCTGACTTGACTGAGCACTCTGAACGGAGCACTTTGAAGTGTGAGAGGTGTCTTGTGCACTGTATCTTGGCACTATCCTGGTTTATAAAGGTTGTAGAGGGTGTTCCTCATGTGTAATAATCTTCAGTTTACCCTGATCTTTATACTTTGAATTATTAAAACTGCAGTCAAACATAAGTTCTGGCAAAAAGCAGCTTTTCCTGCCATGCTGATTTCAGCTGGCAGCTCTGCAGTCCTTACCCATGTCTGTGTTCTGTGTCTGCGTGTTGCCTATGAGGACCGTATCTGCTTTGTTATGTGTGGTAAGGTTACCTGGACCCATTTGTGCTTTGTGGATATACAGGCAGTAGGGGAAGGGCAGGAATTCCTGTACATATTCTTCAAGAAACAAAAATTGCATTTTGTCTGTGACCTTTAATTTGTAACAGTAAAGCTTTCAGTTGGACATGGACTAAGGGCTTTGGAAACCTGTGGGACTTTGGGGAGGGGTTGCTTTTTTAAAATTATCGATAATCATGAGATGGAGGGAATTGCAGTGTAAACATAGTAAACTTTTATGTGGATTAAAAAGAAATTGTTAAAATAAGTTTTAAGCAAAGAAGTTAGTGTTACATAATGTAATTTGAAGAAAACCTCCTGTGTTCTTTGGGAAGAGGTTGCAGTGTTTGGCTTTTGTAAGGAACCTTGATCTGTGAAACTGAAAACCTTGTAACTTTTAATAGCTCAAGGTCATACATTCTTGTAATCTGTTCATGAAGCTCGTTTGTTTGGAAAGTAAAAACAAAACAAACAAAAAAAAAACCCCAAAAAAACCCAACAAAAAACAAACTGTCCCCACAAAATCAAGTAGCTCCATCATTCCTCCAGGAAGATAATATTGTTCTGAGAAGTCCAAATTGAGTTTGGATGTTTAAAAAACCTCATTTCCTCCTTCCCTTGCTTAGTCTGTTTGAACAAGTACATAATGTTTTGAAATGCATATAATTTCTCTTTGAATTTCTGAAGGGAAATTTGTCATCTCCAGTACTTTTTAATGTGAGATTAAGACTTGTTATTGTATTTGGCACTGGCCCTTGTTCCACCCTCAGCTGATGGTGATTTTTAGTTATGTGGTTGTTGCAAGATGCCTGAACAGATGATTTGTCAATTCAGCTTCCTTCTGTGGGATGTAATCCTCAACATTCTTTGCATACAAAGGTTTATACTGCTGTGTTCTAGGAATTTACTCCTTCTCCCTTACCTTGGTCCAGTTTAAGGCTGTTATTCAAATGCTTTGCAGTGAGCAAGTAAAACAGCACTGATTCTGTTTGTCATTGCTCTACTCCACTGGAGACAGTGACATCTCTGTGCTACCTGGACTTCTTAAGAGATTTTATGGTGCTTTGTGCTCTGCGAATTTGTCTCAAATGGAAGGTGATGGAGTTAATTACCTGTTGGTTGCAGTTGACAGAGAAGAGCCATAATGTTGTTTTCTATTTAATAACAAAGTAAAATCAAATAATTTCTCCCTCAACACAGTTCCCCACAAGATTAGGAAAGCTGTGTATCTTTTTTAAAAAAGTAGAAGTTTCTAGGTAAGATTTGGTAAATGTTCAAACTGGTCACAATCCCTTTGGGAGGGCACTTTCATGGATAGCGTGTTTGCTCTCCTGTCTTTGTTCCTGAAGTAGGCACACAGCTAAAAATACTGATTTAAAAGAATTTATGGTGGATTTTTAGTTGCTCTGTAGTAATTTTATGTTTTCTTTGGACAGGCTTGTTTTGTAAATGTGTAATGTCAGTTCTTGGTGTTAAGCAAGAAAATATGATGTGTTCTGATGCGAGTTTTCTGTCAGTTCAGTGAAGTTGTGAAGCTTTGCAGTAATTATCCTCAGTTATGTCTATGCTATTACCTGGCTAACTCCCTGCGGTCCCCAACCAAGGCACTTTTGAAACTAAGTAGTGGGCTCAGGGCTGACTATAATTTTCATGATTACTTGGGATTTTTTTCTTTGTTTTTGTCAAGGAAAAGATCAGTTGTGTGGCAAAGAGAGCTACAAGAGGTTCAAGATAGATACCAAATACTGGTAAGCTCTGGCTAAGAGAGGAAGAGACATAAGTAATACAGCCAGGTTTAAAGTAATCTGTCTTGAGTTATTTCTGCTGCTAAAACTGAATAGTTTGGAGTGGTTGCAAATGCTGTTCACAAGCCATCTATAAAAGGGTGCTGCACAAACAATGTCTACAGGGCAGTGCTGGACAATGAGTAAATGTTCAGGGCTTCTAAGTACTGTAGTCTAACACCTCTTTCCAGAGGGAAAGTATTGTGGACTTTGATCCCTGCAGAGTTCAGAAAAGACATGACAGGTGTTGTCAACTACAGAGACACTCAGAGGTGTGAGTGGACAGAGATATTCCATTAGGATTTCTGCAGGTGGCTTCTTTCCCTCTGCCTGTGTTTGATTAACCACAGGCTCTTTGCCCAGAAGAGACCCAGTGCTTCTCAATAATGTAGGCAAGGGTGGGTTTGTGCATGAGAAATGATGGAGTGGGGTTCCCTACTGTAGAAGAGGGGAAATGGTGTATTTTGGACAGGAACCTTAGGGGGACAGGCATGCCTTTTTTTGGAATAGGGACTACTGAAAACAGTTGGGCAAAAGCCCCTCTTTTCCACCAGAGTCATTGTCTGCACACTGCTGTTCCCCTCCTTGTCACCAGCTCAGTCTCTCAACTGCTTCCTCTGAGTGCCAGCTTTGCCACACTCCTGTGTGTGTCACACCTGCGAGCTCGTTTTTGCTTCAAGTCCCTTCTGAGCCTTTCTATGGTACAAGTCCTGTTGGATAAGGGATGGCTTGCTTTCTAAATAGAGAAGGGGAGTATTCTATTTTAAACCTGCACTCAACTGAATCCAGCTGAATACTCAGCTACATTGTGATTGACTTGAGTGACTCATGGCAAAGTGTATCCTTCAGGTTTTACAGCGTTTTCAGACTTCTGTAGTCATTGCTGGTATTTCAGCTCCCTGATGAAGAGATCTTTGCAGGATGTGACTCCTTCCCTTCGCTAGTAGTGCTACCTCTAAAAAGAAGTTCCCAGTAAGAAGAGACCTCTCCTGTCATGACATCACAAAAATGTCTATGGAATAAACAAAAAACCTGTGTGCCCTGTGGCCAAGAAGGCAAATGGTGTCCTGGGTGCATTTGGAAGAGCATTGCCAGCAGGTCGGGGGAGATCCTGCCCCTCTGCTCAGCCCTGGTGAGGCATATCTGGAGTGCTGTGTCCAGTTCTGGGCTCCTCAGGACAAGAGAGACATAGAGCTCCTGGAGTGGGTCTATGGAGGTTACAGAGATGATGAAGGGATGGAGCATCTCTCTTATGAGGAAAGGCTGAGGGAGCTGGGGCTGTTCAGCCTCGAGAAGAGATCACTGAGAGGGGACCTCATCCCTGTCTGTCAGTGTCTGCAGGGAGGGGTCAGAGCATGGACCAGGCTCTGCTCCGTAGTGCCCAGCAATGGGACAAGAGGCAATGGGCAGGAACTGATGCCCAGGAAGTTCCACCTGAACATGAGGAAGAATTTCTTCACTGTGCAGTGACCAGGCACTGGAACAGATCACCCAGAGAGGGTGTGGAGTCTCTGTCACTGGTGATATTACAGGAGTGTCTGGATGCAATCCTGTGTCAATGTGCCATGTGCTCTGGGATGATCCTGCTTGAGCAGGGGTGTAGGACCAGATGACTCTCTGTGGTTCCTTCCAAACTTACCCAGTCTGTGATTCTGTGATAAAGCATAAATTTTAGTCTTTCAGCCGTCTCAGACAGCACTAAAATCCGTGAGATTGTAATGGGAAAACTCCTCTGGTGATTAGTGGTCTCCTTGAAGGGAGTGATGGAGCTCCATGTAGCACCTGGTAGAGCTGGACCTGGCACTAGGCTTTCTTTGACACGAGCACAGTGTGCTCTCATGGAACAGTTTTCACAGCTCTGCAGTGATAGCAAATGTTCCGACAGCACGTGCAGCAGGATTGCAAGTGGGAATCCACTTTTACATGTAAAGCCCCAGAACTACAAATTTCAGCATCAGTCCTACTGATTCAGGCCTCCTACACTGGAAAAAGATAAAAAGGTTAAAATTATATCAGACACACTGCAGATGGACATGGATGTGCTGAAACTGAAACCTTTGCTGTCTAAAAATCATACATGGTGACAGCCATGCACAGGAATGCAGCTAGAATACTTGAAGTTCAGTTTTGATCAAACTCTTCCCTACTGTATTACAATATTTTAAAAGTTGCTATTTCTTATATGGCTCATCTCCTTAAACTAAGAATCTGGAAGTTTTCACTGGAGTGCTCAGTGGCAGTGTACATACTTTTTGATGTTTTTTTTTAAACTTGTCGAGCTTTTCCTCTGACCTGCATAGGAAATAATTTTAAATTAATGCATTAATTTGGACAGCTTTTCTTCTGTAAATATATACAACATATGCGCTATTGACAATGCTTTTTTTATTGCAGATTTGACAGAGTCTTGGTGTTTGTCTGGACTGGGGTTAGTTTGCATTTATGCCTTTTTATGTTTTCTGAAGAGCCTAATGCTGGCAGTGATCCCTTCAGAGCCTCTGATGCTGCACTGTCCTGGGGAACAGGGGCTGCTAAGGGCCGAAGTGTATCTCTGCCGTGCTCCATGAAAAACGTGAATGCTGCCCTCAGCCATGGACACAGCTGCCATCTGGGAAGGCTGTGGGCACCTGCAGGCTAAAAGGATTCTGGAATACTTTGAATTTCTTCCGTGTGTGTGTATTTACTGAGAGTATTGAAGTCTGGATTTGGGTGATGAGAACCGTGCGCTGCCCAGGCATCCTGTGCGCTCCCCACGGCTGGCAGCGTTCAGGGCCGGGCTGGATGGGTCTCTGGGCACCCGGTGCGGTGGGAGGTGTCCCGGCCGCGGCAGGGGTGGGATCCGGGCGCTGGTTGGGGTTCCCCCAGCCCAGCCCAGCCCAGCCCGGGCCGGTGGCGGTGCCGCGGCCGCGGGCGTGGCGGGGCTCCCGCGGGGCCNGGGTCGTGCCTGAGGCAGCGCCCGGGCCCTGCCAGCCCGGAGGGACCCGCGGGGACTGTGTAAATGTCAGGACAATTAATTCACAAGCACCAGAGGTTTATGTGCAAAAAGGATGCAGAGGAGTCCTGTAAATTTATTCGCATAAAGGGAGAGGCCATGGGCACTTCCCATGGGGTCTCTCAAATTGTTGGAGGATGAAACCCCCTTTTTATCCTGATTCCCGACCATAGCACCCTCTTCCTTTCCCCAGTGGTTGAGGTACTCAGAAGGTACAGACTTCTCGAATCGCCTGTTCTATGTTCCCGTGTAATATACACCCCCACTTTTGTTATAGAAAGGAAAAAAAACCTATTCATAATTCTATTAAATCTTTTGTTCTTTTTCTCTAGGTTCAGGAATTTAACACGGCCTTGGCTGAGCAACAGTCTGTGTTGATTAGTAACATCTTCTAGAACTGAGAGTTTTCCTCCGTTACTTCCCTATCTCTAAGCTCCCAGCCCTATCTACAAGCAGGTTCACACGGTCTGTTTGTAAAGACACATTCATCTTATTCCTTTCATAAATAAACCCAGACATTTGATTTTTCCCGCGGTGAATGTTCTGCTGAGGCAGAAGGGCTCCAGAGAGGTCCCATGGAAGCTGTTTTTTCTCTCACGGCACTTCGGACCTGCAGCAAGGGAAAGTAATTTTACACTTTTAGTGGTGTGTTTGCGTGAATCAGAACAATTCCTTTCTTCCCTTGTGCTGGAAATTAGGTGTAGATTTTACCAGGGAAAACCTGACTTGATTAGGGACTATTTTAGGACCGGGAGCTTCTTTCAGTAGTTTGTTCCAAAGGCTGCAGTTCCTGTGGCAGATTCATACCGATCTGCTTTCTGATTTTAACACAGCCCGGGGTGGTGTTCTTAGCAACCGGCCCTTTGCCTCTGAAATTCACTTTCCCATTGGTACCAGTGCCGTGGCTTTGGCAGGATGCACCAATTCCCAGTAAGCATTCCTAGGAAAATCAGTGGGGCTTTTTGAGACTCAGGTGTGCTTGTGAACAAGGGAATTCAGGATAGTTTATTAGCAGAGGTTTAAAAATAATCTGACATATTGTGAATTTAGCCTTTCTACCTTTAAGATTCTGTATAAATGGGAGATTCAAGATAGCCATATGCTGGAAATTTTCAGGAGCTTTTGTTGCAGGTTATTTTGGTTTGGTTTGGCATAAGTTTCTATGCAAATAGTAATTTTACTTATTTATATATTCACTTTTTATTCTGCTGGTGATGTCTAGCAGGAAAAAGAAATAATAGCTTATGAAATAAGGTTTCATTTGGATGCCTAGAGCAGGTTAACTACTAATTAGTGTGTTAGTAGCTAATTGATGGGTTTCTTGCTTATTTGGAAGTGTGTACATGTGAGGAAGCAACAGTGGATACAAAATGATCTGGCTTAGTTGAGGTCACAAAGGAGAAGTTCCACAGAGATACTTGAGTGAGAAATAAAACTGCCACTTTTTATTACTGCTACTCTTCCTAGCAAATCAGATAATTTTGACCTCATATTCCCAAGAATGGCAAAAGCAGCATGTGTGGCACTGCATGTCAGGATTGCAGTATCATCGTGATATCATGACAGTGGAACACAAGGTTTGTGGCTTGAGCTTTTCTGCTGGATTTGAACTTGCTCTGAAGTTCAAACCTGAACTTGCTCAGGTCATGCTGGCGCCTACCTGAAAACTGAAGCATTCAGTGGCTCCAGCATCCTCTTTGCTGCCTGCAAAAGAGCAAAGAACAGATTAATCTTTATTGTGCTCACCTAGTTTGAGATTCAGTAGGCAGACCAAAGATTGCTTTAGCTAATTAGGCCCTCTAATTGGATTTAAAAAGTTATTAACCTTTTAAATAGGCTCTCCAGAGTGGCATGTCAGCATGTTCTGAGCTAATGTGCAGCCAGCTATTGGTTCCACTTGCAGGGCTGACAAGCAGAGGGCAGGCAGGGTTGAGTTGCTCCTTGGGGAGGGGAGGGCAGGGAAAGCTCTGTGTCCCTGCTCTGCAGTGGCAGGGGTGCAGGAGAAAAAGGTGCCGCAGATTCTCAGTGTGCCCAAGTAGATCCTGCCTTACGTTCTCCATCACTTCCCACTCATGGAACCAGCTGGGATTTTACCAGGAGGCCGAAAGAACAAATAAAACTCTCACAAAGAAAGTGTTTGGTTTTCTTCCTCCTTTGATGCTGTCTTGCCTTTGTGTTTGCCCCTCCTGTGGCATATATGACATTTCTTCATCCCACAGACTGTAAGGGGCTCCCCCTGACATGCACATTACAGAGTACTGAGAATGACTGGCCAAATTGGAGAAGGGTGTGCATGTGAAAATCTACAAAATAGAATAATATTATTTTCTGGGCATATTGGAAGGTATGATTAGTCTTTTACAATTTTTTGACCAGCTCTATCCATGACTTTTTAATTCTTGATGAATTTAAGTGGTCTTCAATGTTTGTCCTTCTGTGCCACTCAGTCCCACATGTGGAAGAGCAAAACAGCACTACATGAACATGTCGGAGCTAACCTGTTTAGATATTGTGACTTGTGATCAAAGTTATAGAGATGGATGAATTTGTGTTGCTGCAGCATGTCTACAAGAGCTTTCCTGACAGTGTTTCTCCTTACCCAATGTGCTTCAGGACTTGTGAAATTTTCTTTCTTTCCCAGTGTGCAGTGTATGAGGTCATATGGGCAGGTAAGAAGATAGATGTGTGTTTACTCAAAGTTACCCTATGAAATAGACGCCAGTGTACAGCAGAAAATCTCTCTGATAGTCAGTTTTCATATAATGAGGAGTTTCAGCCCCCCAACTCTCAAGACCCATTGCGTTTTTCTTTCTTGACATCATAATTACTTTTCCAGGGCTTGTAAGTTGCTCTGTGAGACCTGAGGCCAGCACTGAGCCACTTGTGCTCATGCTAAAGAGCTGCCATTTGATGGATTTAATTAATACAGCAGCTGCTCCGTGCTTGCTGCTCTCCTTCCTGATGTCTGGAGCAAAGCTGATGCTCTGCCTGCTCCAGAGAGCTCAGCCTGACTGTCCCAGCCCTGTCACACCATGCCATAATGGCAGCATGTCACAGGGCTGCCAGCCTGGTGACGATGGACTTGTGTCACTGCTCCCAGCTCCAGGGCTGACAGCAGGCCCCAGCTGCCAGTGTGCTCTCTCGCACAGAACAGAAGGAAGCATGTCACGCTTCTGGTGCTGAGCTTTTTCTGTGGTTCCACTTCCAAATGCCTTGCTGAGAAGCATCAGGAACTTTCTTCAGCTGCACATCGTACTCGCTGTGAAATATTCAGGGAGAAGATTTGCCAGAAGTCAAGGATGGAGTTAATGCGTGCAGTAACACTCGGTTCTTTTATCGTTGTTCTTTCTATGCAAATTTGCTGGGTTCCACTTTCAGTGAGAAACTTGTAGCTATAGAATTGCAGGCTGAGATATGGAATTTTTCTTAATGGCGTACCTACAGTGGTGGAAGAAGTAAAATAAAAAGAGCAATTTTCTTAATATAAACTCAAAACCCCCAGTACTTTACCTGCTCTTACATTTCCAACTATACTGATGCCTTGTTGCAGAACCAAAGCATGCAGGAAATTGGTTTTTTGCCATCATAGTCCTTGTTCTTGCAGTTGCTAAGATGTTTCTAGAATATACTGGCAGATTTCTGAGCTGATTAGTTGTCCTATGTATTAAAACCAACATAGTGCAGTGCTATCCCCCCCTCACATATCAAGGCTTGTAAGTCTTCTGTGTGGTTCATTCAGCAGAGTTTGTGCTGTAATGGAAACGTTCGCTGGGAATATGCAGTTGTGACCTGTACAGTCTGAAATGACGCACACTTGGAAAAAATCTTAATGTGATACGTTGCCATGAGGGGTTATAAAAGCATGAAAAATAGATCCTTGCCCTATTCCTCCTCTGAAAGATTGATTATACGCTTCTTGGAAATGTGGTTTCAATTTTGGAGAGCCAAGCCATGGTTTATGAGCAGGTATCCCAGAGCAAACCCAGCCCTGCAGCAACTGGACCTGACACTCACTTGAGGCAGGGAGGGACACAAGACTCGGGGATGTGTAGTCTCATCATCACCTTCTGGTTTGTGTTAGAATATGTTCTTGAAACCCCAGCTGAGAGGAAAGTTCTGCTGTTAGCGTACTAAAATCAGTGACGGTAAGAGTGAATGATGATCTTGAACATCTTTTAATTTTAAAAGACAAAGTGGAGAAAGATGTGTCCTCCCCAGTGTATGGAAAGGAAGTTGAGCAGAAATAAAAGAAGGATAAGGTTGGGCCGTGTGTTTGAGGACTGTATTTCTATTTGGGGTGCTGAGTCTTCCTTCTAGAACCACAAGCTTCTGGTGAAGCTGGTTGAATGCTCCTTTCCCACTCAGGAAAATTGAAAATATGTTTAAAAAAAAAAAAAAAAAAAATCTTGATTATGTGCTGTCAAGTCAGTCTTCATCTGCTCCTCCTCTGTATCAGACAGAATAGTTGCTGTCTGTAATGTGGGATTGTCACAAATGTGTGTATGAATATACATATATGTATGCACGTGATTGTGTGCTTATTACAGCTCTTCCTCCACAAAGGAGAAAATGAAATATGCTGTGTGTTCAGAAAAAGGCAAAACCCTTCAGACTCACATTTTAACAAGTTCTGGATGGCTGTAGGCTGCCACTCGAGAAGATTTGTTTGCAAGGGCTTGGTAGTTCCACCTGGAAAACTGATAATCAATATTTTAGTTCAAAGTTACTCAGACTTCTGCAAACATGCAACCTTAAAATAACCTTAAAGATTTTTTTTTGGTTTGACTTCTGAAAAGTGAATACTTTTAAAAATCACTTTCAAAAGTAATGGCTATATAAAAAGCATAAAAGAAACTGAAAAAATCTATGGAGATCATAGGTCAAATGCAAGTGTCGAGGTTTTAGAGTGCTATGTGGAGCCAACACCCTCCAGAATGTTAGTTACCCAGGGTATCTGTTATGTTCACACTACAAGTCTTGAATAATATTGTCACTTTATAAAGAAAATGTTACTCATGATTTAGTTGAAAGCAGAATAAGACTCATTTTAGGGTAACTGTAACATCAAAGTCAATTAAAATTCAGCTTTATTATGCTGATATTAAAACTATTGGAGTGAGTGCACCACAGGGAATTGTTCACCTATTAGCCAGTTCTGTGCTAAATGGAACTTCAAAAAAGCTATTTTTGGGGGGG
>VZTJ01002567.1:893881-959762 GCA_013397795.1 Orthonyx spaldingii | reverse complement strand
CAATATAAAACAAAAAAAATGATTTTTTGGGGGGGGGGGGGGAATAAATGCTAAAGATAAAAAGATTAAGCTATAATTTTTGGCTTCTAATTTGTACCTTTTTTCCTCTCTGTTAAAGCCTTTGTGTTCCAAGTGAACTGTAAGATTCCAGAGGTCAGAAGTGTTTTGTGTGTGGCTTTTTGCATGGCTACCATGGATCACTGTTTGCACAAACAGCAGCAGCAACTTGGATACCAATGCAAAACACCCTTGCTCAAATGACCATTTAGTGGCAACTCGTCCTAGGATCCAGCTTTTAGTCCTTATTTAGTTGTGCTTCTCCTGAAGGAAGAAGAGGAGCAGAGGTTTTCTGTCATCACTCATGTCAGGATGAGCTGCTTTCCAGCCCTCTCTGTCCTGTTTGGGAGTGCACAGAATATTGTGAGTTGGAAGGGACCCACGACAATCAATCAAGTGCAGCTCTTACGTGTATGGCCTGTGCAGGGATCAGAACCATGACCTCGGTGTTATTAACACCGAGCTCTGCCCAGCTGAGCTGCTCTCAGGGTCTCAGAGTAAATCAAACCCCTGTGCAAGCTGCTCTTGGGAGCAGGTGGAATAAAGAAGTCCTCAATACACAACTCCCATCCCGTGATCCCTGGGAAGTTGAGAGGAAACAGAATTGAATCGAGAGTTGCTGGCATGGTACTGGTGGTGCTGCGGAAACCAGAGAGGCTCACAGGAGATGCTTTCACACAGTGGATGTTTCCTTGCAAAATGTCTTCAGCACTGGACTGCACAGTTGCTGGCAGCAGTACTGCAATCACAGTAACAGTAATTGCAATTAGCAATAAGGGCTGTTGCCCCACCAGGACTCCTGTGGGACTGATGAGTAAGGAAGATGGGGCTTAGCAATCTTTAGCCCTGACAGTTTTTGGTGCCAAGTGTTCTGGTGCTCCTTGTGAACTAATAATAGTAATATTGACAGAAGTTGTTGTTACCATTTTGCTTTACAAACCAGTGCTGAATGCACTCCTTTAAATCCCTCCTCCAGTCCTCAGAGCTAAATGCTCTGCTTAGTTTGGAGGTGGAAGAACCATGCAGATTTTGAATCCTAGTTTTGGAAATCCTGTTATTTCTATAATCATGGAAGGCAGGGAGCAACATTAGACACGTGTAAAACATGACTTTATTTTCCTTTCTCTGGTGCAGTCCCAACTGCTTTTTCTAAAATCCTTTCAGCACTTTGAGGAAAAGCTTTAAGTGCCAGAACAATTCAAGCAAGAACTAAAAAGTGTTTATAAAAAGACTGCCAAAACTATGAAAACAGCAGCAATATGAAATTATGGATATATTGCTGCTGTGTTTTCTATAGCTGGTACTCTGATTACTATTACTTATACAATATTATTTTTCTAATTGTAAGAAATTGTTACCATTATTAGAAAATAAATGGTATTACTTTGCTGTCAGAAGTGAATGAAGCACTGAGGTTTTTAACTCTCATTACTGCGAAATGATTTTAGGTGCCCAAGTCATGCCCCACATTTTTTTTATTTTTAGGTTTGGTTTGGTTTGTTTTTTGTTTTAACAGCTGTGTGTCTCCTAAGTATAAATTTTTACACGATCAGGTTGCTTTTGTTTGGCTTAGGCATTTAAGTACTGTGAAAAAGATGGAGAAGAATGGTGAGGAATGAGTACTAATGATTGCTACATCTGTGTCTATGCCTTTCACATTTTCTTTTTCGTTTAAGGTAAGCTTTCAAAACAAACACTACTTCAGTAAGTACCTTAGCATCATTGACATTGGGGAACAGCACTAAATTTCTTAAACTTTTGGAAATCCAAATATTTCCCAGAAAATGAAGCATTTAAGCAATAGGATGTATGAAAACTATCTGCTTTTCCTTCAAAAACAAGAATGTGATCTATAAATGCTCTCATAAATTTGTTCCTCTCGTGTAGATCTGCAAGTTTTGATAATACCTAAACAATGTGGGTGTGCTGTTTATTGTGTTCATGTGAATGTACCCATCTTCTAACAATAATGGAGTGCAGAGGAGCTGTGGCTGTACTGTTTTAAATATTGATTTTTTTTTTACAACTGCTCACTTGGGCATCTGAAAGTCAGGCTTGAAATGTGCTTTTAAATATTATTTTAAATATTGACTTTTCAGAGCCTCAGTCAATCATTTAAAGATATTGAGGAATTTTATCACATAGGCTTGGGAAACACTGTACCCTTAATTTGTCTACAATATTGTGTTTTACTACTAGTTCAAAAATCTGATAATCCTATTCCTTAAAAAAGGGTTTGGTATTTTTTTTGTTGTTGTTGTTGTTTTTGGGTTTTTTTGGTTTTTTTTTGTTTTTTTCTTCCAGAGGTCTGAGGAGACACTAGGAAAAATGGAGCGGTTTTAATAGAGGAGAACTAGCTCTTCTGATGAATATATTTTCTTGCTCATCTAATATGAAGCAAGTGTTTATTAGCAACGTAAACAGCCAGTTTTTGTTCTCATATGCTTCAGGTAAAGTAACATGGATTTTTTTTTTTTTGCTAATAGATGGAACTGGGCATTCTTTGATTCTATTTAACAAAACATTTGCCTGTTCTACAAACTGAGAGCTCAGAATATACTTGCATGATTTCTGGGAAGTTAAAACTACTTTGGAGCATTTGCAGTGAATCAGTGAACCTGATCATGGCATTAAAATAGCCCAATGTGGTCAACTTTCTGCTATAAGCAAACATTTAATAATTTTTTATTACATCATCCTAAGACTTAAGATTGTATAGCATATAGCCACAATTGTTTAATTGTTGGCCCCCCACCAATTGCTTCATAAGGTGTCACAAGCTTTGGTTCAGTTTCCAGAGACAGACTCCTCTTCCTGAATGTGTTACATGGTGATGAGATTACCTGATCTAATTTCTTCAGTTTTCCCCTCCAGCTGAAGTCTTGGCTCTGTGAGGGACTTTTCTCTTGTGGAGGTGGAGAGAAATGAGTCCTGTAAATCCAGGAGGGCTTTAGCCCTGCTGTAGCCCTGGGAGGAAACACCTGCTGGCTCTGTAAGCCCCAAGGAAGCTGGGAGCAAACTGTAGATTAAAAATCATAGTGTGCTTGCCTGTGTTACCCCCGGGACAGCATTTGGGACAGGATATGGGGCTGGAAGAGCTTTTGACTCTGGCCAGTAGAGCCCTTTACTGTTGTTGCCTGAGGGCTCTGAGCTCTCCTGCAATTTGGACGTTTGTGGCAGCGTCTGTTGAACCTTAGGATCCCCCCAGAAGGGCTGATCTGGGAACCTCCCTGCACCTTCTGGGACTGTTCTCTGCCCATTTCTGCACGAGCAGGTGCACCTCTGCTTGGTCTTCCATGCAATTTGCTGACCCTTCATCAACAAGTGGGAACCATTCCCTGCAAGGTGCTTGGGTAGGGGAGGAATAGAAAGCAGTTAAATGGAGAAACTTCTGTGCCAGCTGTGCTTTGCAGTGCCTCTCAGTAGAAAGCATTTTTTTGGTCTTTCTCCTGCCTAAACTAAGGCTGAAATTTAATTTGAATGTCTTCTGGTCATGCAATGCCCTGGGAATGAATCTTATAAAATAGCCTGTACAGACCTGTACAAATTGTAGACCTGCTTAGTCTGAATGAGCTTTAACTTCATTATGTTAGTACAGAATAATTAGCAGAAAACAAAAATGCAATTTTGTCTAAAAGAATGGCAGTTCTGGGGCTTTACCTCACCTATAGCCTTGCAAGGCTTTTAGTGTCCTGTCAAGCAATCTGTCAGAGCAGGAATGTTGAGTGCATTCATTTTTTACTTCAGTTCTTTTCTTACAGGAGCTCAAGTGACTCCACTGAAACTCTGGCATTTATCACAGACAAAATTAGGTCAGAAGAGACCACAGAGGTACTGTACTGAAAAGAGATAAATTCATCTTTAGAAGAAAAAAGAAAGTCTCAAACTGCAAACTTGAGTTTAATTTGTCTCCTCCACATAAGGTAAGACTTTTCCTAAGGGATTTTCCAGGCAAGCTAATGGTGGCTTTGATATAAATGTACTGTTAAGTTTTGTAGGAGAAATATTAATAATTTTTTGTTGAGCTGTATAACTTAAAGTAACTGAAGAACAGTATTTTTCCTAAAAGTAAACAGAAACAGCCTAGGGAAGACTCTGTCCCAATTTGGTCTTGTGGTTAGTGTCCAGTCATGGAAGCTGCTGAGCATGTTTAGGTAGCAGGAAGAGTGATGGGATTTATTTGTCATCATTATTTGCAGGACCTCAGTACTTGTATTCTGGTTACTGCCAGTCTGGTGATAAAGCTGACAGATAAAATCTGATTGTATGTGTGACTGACAGTGGTGTGACATTATCTGATGTGAAAAATTGCAGTTTTCCAATTTGCATTTAAGGAAACAAATATTAGCATTTTTGCTATAGAACCTGTTCCGTGATTGCATATGCTGTTACAGTATAGATAAGGTTTGAATTTTTTGCTGGGCCTAATGGAATATGTAAATACAGAAATATCACACTCCTCAGAAACAGCTTCTTGAAGAAGATGCCTGTAGTTTTACCTAAATATCTTTCAGAACACATTGGTGCATTTACCACTTGCTCTTCATCTCATGTAAATCTGATATTACCCAGATATTTTTTCTACAGGGATTCTTCTTGTCTGAAAGCTTTTGCAAGCAATTAATTCTCCTGTGAATTCACCATTTAAAGCCATAACACTATTGCCTCTATCAATAAACTGAGTGAGAATGGGTAACTCCAGATTTATCAGTTACTTATGACACAACCCCCCCAGTAATTATTGAAAGCTTTCTTTTGAGCAACCTACAACTCTCTGCAAGAGGGGAATCATGTGGTTCACACCCTACAGCACTACATCTAACATTTAAGAGTCCTGGTGAATCAGAGTCTTTTGCAGCAGAGGGCATGTGGGGAAGGAGATTGGAAAGGGCAGGCAGGATACACAGGATATGGTTTCTGACAATTTTTCTGGTGGTAATAAAGTGTTACATTGTGTGCTGTATACCAGTTAAAATAAAAATATTTAAAGCCAGCATGAAGAAAGTCCGGAAAACATGTGTGGTTCCAGATGTTCTGTGGTTTGTATCAAATCAAGGCTATGAAGAGAGCCCACGTAATGCAACTGAAAATAGAACAGAAGAAAATTTGACATTTGGACCTTAATACTGATTCCTCATTGTTGGGGTTAAGTATAGTGGTGTTTAGAAAAACACCTAGGCCTATTTTGAATGCAAAATAGATACTAGTTTAAAAAAAATAAAAAAATCTCTCTGAATGAAGATCTTGTTTTCTCTTAACAAAACTGTGTGGGTGTGTACTGCTGCTATGCAAATTGTACTTGACAAAAGCAGTAGGTGTCTGTTTAAGAGCATCTCTTATCACCAAGTCATTTCTAATAATAGCTTAACTTCTGATACTCCTGATATTACAAGTACTTTTCATAAATATTTTATGACAAATTGTCAAATCCTTATATAAAGCATTTGCTGTATTTGCAGCCATATCATGGGGTGTCAGATACTAACTTTTTAAGCTAATTTGTTTTAAAAATTAGAATTATTATTCTAATTTAGTACGTCCTGTAGTAAAGTTAGATTCTGAAAGGTAAGGACAGACTTTTTATAAGGCTGGTAAATCAAAGTTAGTCTGTCAAGATCCTACTGTTATTGCTAGCACATTTAATTAACCAGCTTCTAAAGAATTACCACATCTGCATATGGGAAGAATAAATCACTGAGGTAGAAAGCACAAGACCTTCTTAATGTCCTTGTAAATAACATGGAAAATCTGAAGATTTGCCTGGAAGCTGTTGTAAAAGAAAAATCTAATTTAATGTGCTGACCTGATTCTGTTCTTCTTGGTAACCTTGCTATAAGTTTTAAGTCAGATGAAGCATATCTGAGAACCTAATAGAAAGCAGAATGGATAATGAAGTGTTTTAAATGAAATGCAGAGAAATATTGGTAACTCTCGGTTTGGGGTTGGGATTTTATTTTTGTTGTTGGTGTTTTTGGCCTTTCAAGTATGCTAAATGATTTTAGAGCATAAGTGTGTACATCAAAGTGTGTTTGTTTTCATATGCTGTCACTTAAATTTAAAAAAGAAAAACCTGTAGTTTTGTGCATTGGCATACATATGTATGAGTGTACACACACATTATATTTCATTGAGATGGAAGATGATTGTTTTCTTAAGGATAACAGATTGCATTTTAACACAAGCTTTAGGAATTCAATGATGTTTTTTATCTATTCCCACCCCAAATGGATGCAGCTATTCTTGTCTTCAAATTTAATGAAAAGAAATACATTAAACCACCTTTTCTTCATCTTAAGTATCAGTCTTGTTAGGTGCCACGGCGTAAAAATAGGACTGGGAAAATTAAGCTGTGTGTCTCACTAAGCAATAGTACATTTTCAAACAAGATGATAATGGGGAATTACAGTAGCTCAAACTACTTTCTCTGATACCAAATGCTAGAGCATTTCTCTTTGAAATGCTCCCAAAGCTGCAGTTGCTCAAGGGCTATAAGGGGCAATCATTTGAGACAAGGACAAGTCAAATGTCTCTTTTGAAGTGCCAAATTGTATTTTTTTCCAGCAATATTCTCAAAATGGAAGATAAAAGTTCAGAGTCTTTTGCAAGAGAGCTTCAGTGCAATGTGCACTTTGGAGGAAAGTCATTGTGGTTTAAGTGTGAGTGATAAGGACTTTTGCTGTACTAAATGAAAGAGCAGGACTTCAAAGTTCAGTGTTTGCCTTGCAACAATTGCCAGTTTCTGCTGTCCAGACTCTGAAGTGAGGTTGATCTTTGCTCTCAAAATTACTCATTTTGTCTCAGAGGTCGAAATTGTCAGGGAGAAGCCAGACCCCCCTAAAGCTGAATTCTGGCTTTCATTTCAGCAGACTGCTTCCAGGTAGGAATTGTCAGGATGCCTGCACGACTCTGCCTTGTGCAAGCGGAGCTGATGGGAAATTTTCTAGTTAAAGAAGCCTGATCTGATTCATAAGAAATATTTCTGACCGCCCTTTGGGTGAGTGGAAGAGGAGAAGAGAGAAAGGTTGGGCTGTCAAGCAGCATGTAAGACCATTGTGTAAGCTCCTACCAGGAAGCTGAGGTTCATGTTTGAGGTTTCTGTCTTGCCTGCATGAGTGGAGGGGCTCCCCAGCCACCAACTGTCCAGGCAGCGTCTCCTTACACAGTTTATACCAAGTGAAATAGCAACAGCAGAGCCAGAGGTGCTTTCTCCCAGAATAACTGGTGATCAAGCTACAGCTTTGGGATTTTGGAGATCAGAGCTCAAAACCCCTTTCTGAATTACTGAGAAAAGTTCAGTTTCGGAACAGCTTGAACATAATGTTTCTCTGTCATGTAAAAGCCCACTCTGAGCAAATCAGATGTGTGAGTCTGTCTCAGAAGGCTAGATGAGCCTTGAGAGCCAAGGTGTTCTGAATCTGGGGCCATAATTGTGAATGAATAGAAAAATTTGGCACCCCTTGGTTTCTGTCCTGATGAGACTCTTGTTGTTAACTGTCGACCTTCCACAGGATTTCTCTGTTAGTTTGTAGTCTGTAGTATCACCACATGGGTGTTGCTGACAGGGTGAAACAGGCATGTGACCATATGACCCTCTCCCACCACCCTCCTAGCTCTTGCAGAATGCTTGCTAAATGCCAGGCATTGGTCTCATCACCTGCTAGGAGTGATTCAGGGTTGTGGAGCAAGTTAGACTGTCTGTGAGATCCCAGCTTTGCCCTGAAAGGTAATGGAGGTAATGAGGGAACTGGAAAAAGAGGGTAGAGCAAAAGAAGGCAAAGAACTACAGATAATTTAAATAGTATCCCACATATAGTGATTTAAAAGTTCCTGTCTAAAATGGGTGGTCCCCACTAAGTGAGCTACAAATTGGCTGGCTAAATAGAGGGTGACTGCTTGATAGTGGGCTGCTGTGAGCTGATTCTTATGTCAGTGAATGGGAGCCACTGTCCTCCTATAAATCAGTCTGTTGTGAGATGTCCGTGTGACTTTAGCCTTGTTCTCTTGTCTGCTTCATTGCCTCCTCCTTGCTTTATTCCCTCACTGTCCACTCCAGGCCTCTTATCAAACTGCTGCCACCTGCTTCTTCCTTCCTTGTCTGTTCTGCCTGTGCTACTCCTGTCAAGGGCCACCAAGTTGATCAGAGGGATGCAGCACCTCTCCTATGAAGAAAGGCTGAGAGAATTGGGATTGTTTAGCCTGGGAAGGCTCTGAGGTGATCTAATTTCAGCCTTCTCATACCTGAAGGGAGCCTGCAATAATGATGGAGAGTATTTACCAGAGTATGTAGTGACTGCTCAAGGGTGAATGGCTTCAAACTAACAGAGAGTAGGTTTACATTATATATTAGGAAATAATTCTTTGGTGTGTAGGTGGTGAGGCACTGGAACAGATTGTCCAGGGGACTTGTGGATGCCCCATCCCTGGAAGTGTTCAAGGCCAAGTTGGATGGGGCTCTGAGTCTGGGGTTCTGGTCTAGTGTGAGGTGTCCCTGTCCCTGGCAGGGAGCTTGGAACAAGATGAGCTTTAAGGTCCCTTCCAACCCAAACGATGAAATCAGACTAAACATGATTTGCCCATGCTGTGCCCAGTGAGTGTTCGGGCATGCTTCAGAAGGGGAGCCAGTGACTGCAACAAAATCAAATGAAATTATTGCCATTTTAAGTTGCAGAGAATGTATAAATCAGTCAGGCTTGCTGTCTTGCTAAGACAGGCCTATTTGGAAAATTACCTCTAAATATTTTCAAATGTCAAAATATACACCTAGATGAAAACATATTCCTCGCACTCGGATAAGCATGTATTCCAGAGCATATTGGAAAAAACCCCTGGTGCAGTAAATGCAGTTCTGACATGTGAGAATAAAGGCAGCAGTGTGAGCTGCACGTGCAGTGTGTGTGACGGCAGAGCTGTAACCAGTCCAAGGTGGCTGGGACCACAGAGCCCAGCGTTACATCCCTGGCAGTTGCCAGCACTGGATGCTGAAGGAAGAAAGTGCACTCTATCAGCAAACAGTAAAACTCCCCAGGAATATTTTCCTAACCTTCAACAATTTGTAGTTCAGGAACTTTGTGAAGCACGGGTGGTGACTTTGCAGTGAAAAACTGAATAGCTACACATTGAGTATTTGTAATGAGGGAGTGAACAGTCATTTAGCAAATGTTATATGAGCACATAAAGAAACTCTGTTCAGTCTGTATATACAAATGAGATGGGGAATTAATATCCCCATTTCCTGCCTTATGAATGTTTTACTTAAGTACATTTATACTATTTTTAGTGAAGTTCTGAAAACAAGGGAAAAGTCCCATGGTAACAAGTGATTTGATAGGGGAAATCAAAGAGTGATATTTGAAAAACATTAAGAAATGTTCTGGATATTGTGAACAGTGTTTCCTATTCCTTTTGCAACTCTAGTGTTTGAAGGTGAGCAAATTCTTTTAAATCTTGGGCCTTGGTCATTCATTTATTAGTGATTTGGTTTAGCATTATTAGGACATTTAATCAATCAGGTAAGACAATAATACAGAAGTGAGGAGGACCAATTATTTTGTTTATGTGTTTTCATCGTAGGCACTGATATACATCTCTGGAGAATGTTTTCAGGCAGCCTGAATGGCTGTTTCATGCAAAATTTCCTCATGTGCTGTCTCTAAGAATCTTCTGACAAATAGATATCTATTTTTAGTTCATTACTGTTCAAGCTTTTATGTAAAAATATTCAATACAGAACTTTTTTGTTGTTGTTGTTATTGCAGAGATGCAGTAAAAAGTGGTAAATGAAGATTAAGTTCGGGAGTTTTTTTGGAGAGCAGGATGTAGAAAATGCACATAATTTAATTCCTAAAGCAAGTCTTTCTGTATGTTGCAGCGTGTGATCACTTCTGAGGTCCAGTTTTAGACCCTGGTCCTGAAAATTCAACCATAAAAGATCATAGTAAGAATATCCTGGGAATCTGGTGCTGTCAGCTCTAAACAAACACTTGGAAAGTCTGTTCAGGAAATCTTTTTTAGAGATGCCTGGAGATCTTTCCAACCAGGCCTATCTAGAATCTGGATCTTATCTAGCAGGAAGGAGATTTGTTCCAGGCCTCACTTCAGTGGTGACTATTTATACATTACTCTGTTGTCTAAAAAGTAGAAGTAATACTGGAGTTTAAATGAATTTAAATTATCTTTCCTATCTGCACAGGAATGGCAAAAGGCCAGGTCCTCCTGCCAGCAATCCTTACAGATCCACCAATTTTCATGTCCCAGCTGCACACTAGTGCAGGCTGGAGAACACTCCTGGTGAGAAGGGTGTTCACTTGGATTGTAAGAGTGTATTGTAAGATGTGTGTGTGTCTGGAATCCAGTTGTTTCAATGCCTAAGAAAACATGACCCTGTTTCCATGAAAGAAAGATGCTGTTGGCTTCCACTTCTCTGAGTGGCACAGGTAGAGATTCAGGTGTCTGTTCAGGTTTATTCCTGAATTAGCCTTTTGAACTCACATGTGCCTAAATTCTAGTTCCTGATTTTTTTTCTCCCTTTAGGTACCTAAATTGTCAAATAGACTTGGTCTTCAGTCTGCTGTGATAACTCTTGTTCATGACAAAGTCCCTCTCCTCAGACCTGGGAGTTGTTCCGTGAACTCGTGTAGATGTGACCGATTTATGTTGAATTTGTGTGATTGATTTCCATATTACCAGAACCTCTTGTGGCTGGTTTATTTGTGACTATTAAGCCTCTGTCAATGAAGAATTTTAGACTAATACAGGGAAACCATAACACTTAGAGACCTGAGAGGTGATGTGGATGGTCTGAGGCTGTAGCATTCCCATTGCCACGGTTGTTTGCCAATCTCCTATCTTCTCTAATTGGAGCATAACAACCCTGGCCATTTATCACTAAGCATTGCAACATCAGTCTCTGGCCTTTTGCTGAACTCTGAAGAATTGTGACTTTTCTTTGAACTCTCAGCTTTTAGTTCCACTGACCCCATGGCCCATTTATAACTGCTGTGCCATTTATCACTCTGGGGCTTAGAAATATGGTTGGGGGGAAGGACTGGAGTGCAATCATTCACACCTCTGGTCTCTTTGTATTTGGACTTCACAGTTTCTGTGCAGTGTAACTGATAGGGAGAGATTAGTTACAAAACTGTAATTCCATTGAAGGATTGTGATAATACCCTGCCATAAACTGTATATGATGCTCAGGAGGTTTGACATCATTGGGGTTCTGAGATTAAGTTACAGCATCTACTATTAGTCTCTGTCAGTATCTGTTTTGGAAGGGGGTTTTAGTGCAACCCCGGTGTAAAATATAGGATATTTTCAGAGTTAGGAGACTTGCTGTTGCATTAATCGTCTCAGAGTCCTGTTAACAGTTAAACTATAGCATGACATAAAACTGATTTGGTACAAAAAGACAGAAATATTTATTTTTCCATGCTACAGAGGAATTCTCTGTACTGACTACTAACAAGGTCTTGGGATATCAGTTTGAATCAGAACTCCTTTGGCATTTTAAGTGTTCTGTGTTCTGGAAAAAAAAAAGAAAAAGCAAGCAGCATGTAAAACTCAGAAAGAGTTACTGGTGACCCTGAAGTGTCATTCCTGGAAAAAAATCAGTGTATATTTTGCAAGCAAAACAAACTGACTCCTTTTTATTCTTTTACATTACTCTTTCCCTGTATAGCTTCAGCTATTTACACACACACATACACGCCTACTGTTCTTGTGCCCCTGGAAATTATGGCTTCCCCTTCTTCAAGGTTTTCTTTACACCTTTCTTTTATCTGATTTTGTTTCATTTCTCCCTCCCCTTGCCTTTTCTTGTAAATTTTTCCAGCATTTACGAGAGAAGCAGTTGAGTATGTTGTGCTTTAATGTGATTTTGGCCAAAGAATGCTTACTTTTAACATGATTTGACCTTGTGTAGAAGAAATTGGAAATTACTTTAAAACTCCATCGAAGTATGAAGTTGTGGATATGGGTGAGAGATCTTTTCACAATTCATATGAGGGAAACTAGAAAAGGGAAGAGTTCAGGCAACTGAATATACCTCCAAGACTTTGGGAAGAACTTTCTTCTGAGAATAACTCTCCTGTTATGAGAAAAAGATCAGGATATTATATCAAGGTTTGGAATTTCATGCCATGGGAAAAAAAAATGTTTTCTTTGAAATGAGAGAAATGTTTATTTGCTTCTTCACTACAATGTGAACCACTCAGAAAGAGAATGATTAGAATAATTTTTTCACTTGGCATTCTCTGATCAAAGACTCCCATTTTTATGCAGGAGTCACCAAGTTTATTCACTGTTCTTCCTTGTGCTTCTTTCTGCCTCCCTTGTCCAGACTCCCTGGTTCGGTGGTGTCTCCTGCCATTCCATCCCTTCATGAACACAGCATTCCTGTGCTGTGTTATGATGTAGGATGGAAGGAAGGCTGCACAAGTGCCTGAGCCCTTTTCCTAGTGCCTGCCATCAGAGCACTTTTTTTATGATAGAGAAATACTAAGTTCTTATAAAGATTTCAATTTATGCCTGGAAAGTAATAAAATATTTTAAGATATATGTTAAATTTCATAGTAAAATTGTGCCAAGGCATCTGACAATTTGCCTTGCATTTTTAAATCCACCTTTCTCTTTTCTGTAGACCATGGCTCCCTCTCTGGTGCAGCTTGGTTTTAGTTTGAATTTTATGGAAATTTCCAAGTTTATTAGAAGGAAAAAAGCAAGTCATAGGAGATGAGCTATTAAAAGGACCAGTTAGCCAGAAATTCTCAAGCCACAAACAAATATTCAGCAAAAATTGTGGACATAACTTTTCTTTTTCAGCTTTGGATCCCCAGTGCATATAGATACTTCCTTGAAATTCTGATTAAGATCTCTAATGTCCAGGTGAGACAGAAGTCTGGAGAGATGGGGTTTTTTCTTCAGTCTCAGCACTTCCTGTTACTCAGCTGTAAGTAGTTACATGCCAATATTCAAACTTTGCCTCCTCAGCCTTAAGTTGAGCTTTGCAGTAATTACCATTTAGCATAAAGAAATGTTGTGGTATCCCAATGCAGCCATTGGTTAGGGTGCAATGCCACTTATGCTTAATTAGCAGATAATTGGTCATTAGTAATTGTAAATGTTGTATGTACTGCAAGCCTGTGCTGTGTTGAAAGGGTTTCAATTTTCACCCATTCAGGATAAGGTACTTAAGCCACTTTGTCTCTGTATTCAAAGTTAGTACTCAAATGAAGCCCTGTAAATCTTTGTTCCCCTCAGAGGGGAAAATGTAAATGACACGAACCAGTCACCATGAGATGTTTTAGTGCTGGCCAGTTCAAGATGATGTCGTTTATACAGTGTTTCATAAATCAGTTGGGTTTTAGTGTCGTTTAAAATACTCCATTTAGTTTTAAAACTAAACTAAAGCAGAGACAGAAGAAAGGGAAGGTTATTGGGGTTTAAATGTAGAAAAACTGGTCAATGGTGTGATTCTTGCATTATTTATTGGAAGCTTCTCTGGCACTTGCTTGCTCTCTTAAGTATTGCTCAGCAGTACTTAGTTCATATTTTTTTAAACTGCTGTTTCACAAAGATTGAGACAAACATTTTGGTGGAAGCTTCAATAGATTTGTTTTGGAACTTTGTATTATGTGTAAAAGAGGGTTAGTGTTACTCCTCTTTTCTAAGCAATAAGACACCATGTCCTCCCATAAAAACAAAACAGAAGAAAATGAATATTCTTCTTCTAAAGTTTGGAGAAGGGACCTTAATTTATTTTTGTGGACGATTGATTGAGGATTTGATTTAGTTACATAAAAAGTGGCTCTCCACAAGAGAGCTGATTGCATAACTCTGTAACAAAAAATTATCATCTGTCTAAGAAGTAGGTGCATGTGTTTTAGAGCTGCCTGGGTGAAGGGAGTTTTAGTCTTTCCTAAACACTTCAGAGACCATTGAGTAGCAGTCTGTGTATCATAGTGATATAACATCATACTCTTCAGGTAGCCTCCACACATGCTCTTCTCTTTGGGGGGTAGCATTAACTTTTTTATTCCTGAAACAGGAAACCCCAGGGAATTTCCCTCCCAAGTGTGTAGAAAGAAAAATTGGGACAATTAAGTGGCTTGTATTTTTGGTTAGTTTTTTTTCTTAGTGGGTTATGAAAAATTAAATAATTAAAATTGAACTATAAATAATGTACTGAGCTCGCTCTGCTGAGAGGTGCAACGTTGTCCTTCTCTGTAGGAGGGCAGTTTAGACTGTAAATAAAATGAGTTCTCTCAGTTGTCCAGGGACTGAAGGGGCGAGTGGGAAAGGAGGGACCAGCACAAGCTGCACAGTGGTAAGACCCAACTTTAATTTACCAAACCTACCCTTGCTTCTGCAGCTTCACACAATTTAAAGACTTATCTTGGCATGTACACGTGGATTCTGCTGAATAAACTCCATATCTGGTGTTGTGAGGGGTTTTTTTTTTTTCATATGGTTTATTTGATCTCTAATAGATAGTCTTACCCCTCCCCCTCAGATTTGAAAAAAATTGTAGTGGCTGCTGACACTGTTTTGTAATGTGCTTTTTTTAACATCCTGTTCTTCAAATGTAAAGTTCAGGGAAGAATCTTTTATTTTAGTGGCAGCAAAATGCCTGAAGCTTGGATTCCTTGAAAAAGTGAAAATGCTTTGTGACATGAATGCAATTTACCCTTAACATTCTCTGTACAGTGCTCTCTGATCTGTTTGCTTCCCGTGCACTTTCAACCCCACTGAAAATGCCTTAAGGTCCCACTTGATAACACTCGTGAGCCAAAGTGTGCTGAGCTTCTGGAAGATGATCTGAATGGTCTGCAAAGAAATCATGCACCTGAATGTTCAAAAAGACTTGGGAGAGGTTGCTTTCTTCCAGAGCTGGCTTGCAATTTTGGATTTGATGATGGTTTGCCTGCTTGGAGTTATGTGTACATATTGAGGATTCAATTTTGGCAAGTCTCTGCTTCTGAATATTACAGAACATGCAAATTGAGACATGAAAATATATTTTGAAATATCTTGCTATCTTGATTGATATTTCCTTGAGTTAAGCTGTTGTAGGAGAGCAAAAGGAAGAAGAACAATGATGAGGCAAAAATCTACATTTATCTGGGAAATTGTGAGGGGGAGATGCTGACTTAAAAGGGGAAAAAAGAAAAAAATCTAGTAATGGTGCACCTGATTTTGTGTCTTTTTGTTGGGGTTTTTTATTTGTTTTGTTTTTCCATAGTTGCATAACTTGGTGTAAGGTATGACTATGATTTTTCATATGGTTTCTTTTTTCTTTTTTTTAATATTTATGGAAAACATAGAACAGTTGGATAATTTTCCTTTAGTCAATTTCATTAGAAGCACCCTATCCTAATTCCTCCTGAGGAAGAAACAGATGCTGTAGATACGGTAGCAGATTTTAAATATAATACATCAAGAAAAGATGGCTATTATGTGTGTAACAGCATTATGTAGAAATAACAGGCAAGACTGTCCACTTGAAACAATTTGAGCACAATTGTGCTGCCCACAGATTTGCTCTTAGAACCATTTTGTGCTTACCTTGAATGATCTTTTAGCTTATCACAGGCTCTGTCCTGTGGTCTACACCCAAGTTCAGCTGTATTTAGAAAGCCTTTTGTTCCCCTCTGCAAAGCAGTTCAATGTATAGACATATTGTCTAAGGCATGTATTCTGTAACCATTTACAAATTATTCATCTTTTGTGCTGAGACTGAAAGTTCATCAATGGCCGCTATCAAAACATTCTGGTTTATTACATGCCTTATATGATTTCCCTCATACATAGTGACCCTTAAGAAAAAGTAATGAACAGGAAGGACTAGAGTGTTATTTTTATTGAACTTGTCCACCCACAATTATGGTTCTGCTGTCTCATTTTAAGTGTGTGGAAAGAGGCAAAACTTGAACTTCTTAATAGTCTAATTACACAAGACTCTGAGATTATATTAAAAAAAAGTAGTATTGCTTTTTTGCAGAGAGAATAAAATGAAACTCAGGAAAAAAACCCAACAACACAGGGAGGAAATTTTCATGGCCTCAAAACAAAGAGTTTAGGTGAGTAAAATTTTACAATTTCAGGTTCTGAACAGTTTTACTTAAGTGTCCCCATGGCAGTAGGCTCCCTATGCATCCTCTCTGTATTTTGATCACCAAATAATTGCTAAACAATTTTGAAGATGCAGGCTGAAGAACTTAAATTTTGGATATTGGTAAATATGGTTGTTGCGGATTTAACAAAGGTAGCATAAGAAATTTTTGGCAGAGTGGGAAAAACCTCACTCAGTTTCAGTACGTAGTTCAAGGCACCTCTTCTATGTGTCCCCTCAGTTTTCCATGTAGTTTAAATCTATGGTATGATCACGGGATTGTTGGAAAATATTTGTTCAGTTTGGGAGTCCTACTGGTAGAGGACCACTCTAGGACATGACCTTCATCTGATTTTAGCCACTGGTACATAAGGAATTGTGGCTTGGCTTCCATCTTTGGATCTTATTATTTGAACATGAAAGAAACTTTTCACATTTAAATATGATATGCCGTTCTTATTCAAAGTTGTTTGTCACTTGTATTTAAAGTATAAATAGAATTATTTCATTAAGCTATTCTGGTCTAGAACCTTTATTTGTACCTTGCCCAAATCTTACTATTACAAATTAAAATAAAACCCACTTAAATAACCCCAACCTTGGAAATAAAAGACATGACTTTGAAATGTTTGTTAGGCCTCAAAAGTATTTTTATTAATCTATTTGCCATTAAATATGCTTTTTTTTTTGACTCTACAGTGGGAATAACTTTCATGCCAATATCATAATTAGTAGCAGGCATTTTATTGTGTTCTGTATAGACACAGAAAGGCATTACTTCCTAATATTTTTTTCATCCCTTGTATGTTCACTCCTATGTTATTCACTGCTGCAGACTGTGAGATTTTTATCCTGCAGACTGTGAGAATCTTTTCTCCACAATACCCATGTGCAGCAAGTTGGCTGCATCATGTTTATAAATAGAGACTGTTGCAGCACAGTCTGTGAGTTTCCTGAGCTTCTGTCTGCTAATGTGACCCTTGGCCATTTCTTCTCTTTCTTCTTATCACTTTCTTCTTATCAAACACTTCCACTGGATTTGTAAATTTTCAGAAATGGGCTTAAGATAAAGTTGAAAATAGTTGTGAGGGTGAGCAATTTTGAAGATTAGAATAGTTCTAAACCTAGTCATTTTCTAACTATAATTATTTTTTGTGATCATTGCATGTTTTTCTCTCATCTTAATTATTAATAGTCCCCAGTAAGTACAGATGGAATTCACTGTTGGTCAAGCATCTTTGAAACTATGAGTTAATTGTAGCTTCTTGTTGACCAACAGCACAAATATCCATATTTTGAAACTTTTTGCCTATAAACAACTGCAACTTGGCAAGGAACTCATTCAGATTGTCTTTAGAGAAACCCTTTTATTATTCTTCAGTGGAGAAACTGTTTCAGTTCAAGAAATAGTGCAAAATTGGTCTGGGACTTGAAAGGTTTTTTTTTCCTTTCTTCTCTTCTTTGCTGCATGTTGTAAAATTTTACTGTGTGGGTATTGTTGAGATATTTCAACTCGCAAAGTCTGAAAAGGCACATGAATGCTTTGCTGTGAGAAGTGGTCCCTCCCTTCAGGAGGATACTGGACTATCAATCATGGGGGTGCTTGGATAGGCTTCAAGTAATAAAGTGTGAAAGGCACCGCCACTTGCTGTCAAAAACACATGGATTTAGCACCTGCTTGTCCTCCATTGGAAATCTGGTGCCTGAGCATAACTTGTGTGGCCGGCTCACAGCAGACATGCCTCCCAGATCTTCCAGATCCCCATCCATTTCCAGCTCTGTCCTTGGCGCATCGCCACGCAGGACCTTTGGGAACGTCATGCTTGGCTCCAAGTCTCCGTGTACTCTGCAATGGGTGGAAAGTGGAAAGCTTCTCTTCTCGCCTGGCTTGGCAGGAATGCCGGCTGTGGGGCCGTGGATGCACGTCAGGAGTCTGCCCTCGAGCCCTTAGTGCAGCACATGGAGCTGCTCCCAGGTGGATTCCCTGCCCTCGGCACTAATACCTGTCCATGGTGCCCTCTGGAGTGACGTGTGGCTCCGTGGAGAGCCACAGTGTGTCTGCTGCTTCCCTCAAAGGCCAATATTGGCTTTGTTGTTGTTTCCCAGTGGGCTCCCACAGGAATTACTCCCTCTGGAGCAGGAGGGGGAAAAGGCATGCAGAGCAAGCCATGTGCTCAGGGGCATGGGGCTCTGTGGGTTGCTGAAGGCATAATTTTCTGTTAGAAAGAGCTGTTGTGAATGAAACTAACAGATATAGAAAGAATTAAGTCTGAATGGCTTTTTTTGTTGCCTGCCATTTGGGGAGTTGTTCAGTTTTCCCCTATTGCTAAGCCAGTTAGAGAAACAAGGGTCTCTCTGACTCTCCCTTATGGATATTTTTATATAACCCATCAGACCTGAACTTGTGTTATTCTATTGTAAGAATCACTTTATTTTTCTGTTTCACATATTTTCCCATGCTTTCTTTTCATTAAAATCGGAAAATTTCCAGATTTAGATGGCAAAACCTGTATTGTAGGAGCTCATGAAATACAAAACAAAAGGACTATATATATTATTCTGAGGCTATTACGAGGTAACCAAATACTATAATCCCTATTTATGTGATGGAGAAATGGAGCCACAGACTTGTTCAAAACTGTAAAGAATTTGGTATGCTACAGATTTGGAACACAGAAGCTTTCTTGGCCTTATGCCCCAACCACCAATAAATAAGGCTTCTTCTCATCAGAGCTCAAATATAACTTGAGCTTTTGATCTAGTACTGAGGGAGAATCCTACCCTTGGTTTGAAGATGCATTTAGTAAGCTTGTGTTCTTCCATAACTGATTTGTGACAAGCAGATTTATCACCTTATGTTATGTAAGAAGAAAGCTGGCATGTGAGATGCTCCATAAGTTGTAAGGGTAGGAAGGAGATCCCCCCACTCCCAGTTCAGCTTCAAAGTGCCAGATTTGTCTGTGGGAGAATATGCAGCGTTTGGGTATGCACCGATATGAGCTTGTGCCATTTAAATATTAGGTTATATCCAGTTATTACATTCTGTTAAAATAATGCTGGTTTCAATGCAATTCTTGCCAAATGCCACTGTCAGAAAGGTTCTTGCTCTCTGCCAAAGCCTTGATTTCTGCAGCAGGCCAAGCCCTGGTTTTTCTAACAGCCCTGTGTGCTGTTCTGCGTCCAGACTTTGTGTTTCTGCATAGTCCAGATGGCTTCAGGGGGCTTTGTTTGACAGTGTGCAGAGGACACACTTCCCTGTGTGGCTGGGGACTGGTTTCAGCTGCTCAGTGTGTGCATTACTACAGGACCTTCCCTTTGCTGCTCCTCACAGTCACAGAATCACAGAATCGTTTAGGTTGAAAAAGATCTCCAGGATCATTGAGTTCAACCCTTGATTGATCTCCACCTGGTCAACCAGACCATGGCACCAAGTGCTGCATCCAATCACTTCTTGAACATCTCCACTGAAAGATGATTCCCCCACCTCCCTGGGCAGTCCACTCCAATGTTTAGCAATCCTTTCTGTTGGAAGCAATTCCTTCTGGTGTCCAACCTCAACCTTCCCTGGTGCAGCTTGAGGCCATCTCCTCTTTTCCCATTGCTGGTTGCCTGTGAGAAGAGACTGACCCCCATCTCTTTACACCTGCTTTTCAGGTAATTAGACAGAGAGATACAGTGTCCTTGAGACTCCTTTTCTCCAGGCTGAACAATCCCAGCTCCCTCACAACTTACATCTACCTTCAATGTCTGGCTTCTCATGGGTCCCTGGAGCTGCTGTGGTTTGCACCAGCTGAGCCCTCACCTGGTGTGTACTGATTTCACTAGAGCAGTCCCAGCTGGGACAGTGAGCTCTGGCTCTCTATGTGTCTGATACAAGCAGAGAAGAACAATTCTGAATTTGATTCACCTATAGCAATTGCTTTAGCAAACACCAAAATAGCTCAAAATACTCAAAAAGTTTTGTGAGCCTCTTGCAGGCTTATATTGCTTTTATGTACTGAGACAAGCAGTGAGCCTAAATGCAACCATTCCAGGAGGTCAGATATCACTCCTAATGTTTTATTTAGCAAATGGTGTGATTGCACTGAAATACAGAATTACACATTTCAATTGCAGTTTCCAGGCTCTAAGTTTTCTAACCTCTTCCAGGATTTGTCATAAGGGAATTGAGCAGCATTTGTGATTTCCAGTATGAACCTGGAAGGGTTAATAATTCTTTTGTAAATACCTGAGATTTTAGCAGATGATAATTTTCTTGCCTATTTCTGAATACCACACTGAACTTCAGATCAATCTTCTAAACACTAAGGGCTTTAGGAGCTTGTGATATAATGGGAATGTTTGTACCTATTGTGACTTATTTTTTCATTACCTTGATGGACATTCAAAAGTGAATACGGATAAATGATCAGATTAAAAGCGAGTGCAACAACTAAGCCCTCGATGTAGTTGGGAAAGATATAACCCAGCTGTACAGGCGAGCTTACTGGAACATTGCAAAGTACCTTTTTATACATCCTCTTTAGTTGCTGGTAGTATTGCCGCTCTCTGCTACTATTACCTGTAGTGCCTCGTAGTTAATGTAGAAAAGATGCTGGGAAGTACTTGTTACACCTGTAAATTATTAGTTCTGGGTTTGCTGATGTTCCACGATTTACTCCTGCAGATGCTGAGGGTTTCCAGTAGAGGTCAGGATGACATTGTCAGATATTTTGTAAACGCGTTGACTTGAATAGGAACCTGCCAAGACGTTCCTTATTCTCACAGGCAAAACGTTTGAGTGGGGTTGGTTTATTTTAGCTTTTTAATATGTAGATAAAGCACTGTATAATTATTTTGGTTCCCTCCGGACTTCATTAACAACTTAGTAAAGTTTGATGGCAAACATATCGAGTTTCTTCAGAAACTGTGAAAGTTGGGAATGGAGGAAAAACAATGGGAAGGGGATGAGCCTGAAGAGCTAACTCTGCTATTGAGGTACAGGTCTGTTACAGTGCAAATGTTAAGACTAGGGGGCCTGCAAAATTGGTTTAGAATAGTTTTAATTTTTATACTGTGTGTAAATTTGTACATACATACTTGTATAGATGCATATATATATATGCATATCGCACATACCTACACAGACATATTTATATATATCAGCATACATATGTTTTTTTATCTAAGCCTGTGTTACACACACAGAGCAGCAACACTTAAGCAGCCTTTGCTTTGGCAGCTCATCTCTGCTTTTTCACTGTAGCTACTGTTTCCAGGCTTTAGTAAAAGAACAGATCTGGCTGAAAAAGCAGCCCTATAGAGCAGAGAAGAAAAGATATGTTTGGATTTTCTTTTTCAGCCACACCAATTACTTGACTGGTTTTGCAGCTTAGCCATGCAAATAAACATATCCACCATAAACATATCCACCCAATGCACTGAGCTACTAGTGGAATAAGAATTGCCTAAGCTGTCTTGGTGACTGGAAAGAGCTAGGGAGCATAGTTTGTATTTTGAAAAACTAAATCTTCTTCTAGACTCTGGAACACAGTTTCCTGATTGGGGTAGATTTTGTGGCAGGTTCTGTAACGGAGAACTACAAAGTCTGTGTAGCCTTGTGTGCTGCTGCTCTCACCTAACATTGTGGATGTGTTTGTGCACAGGCACATAACAGAACAGCTTCACTTATTTTGCACAGTTTACTGCTGGCCAGCATTGCAATATATGTTTCTATTTTCAGGTTTATGGTGCATTAAGATCTCAAATATATGTACACATGTCCTCATGCACACACTACACACAAGTTACCTGTGTTGTATTTAATGCCTTCTTGTGCTTACAGAGCTGTGGCATTCAGGCTCCACGTACTCCCTGGCACACTGGTTAGTGGCACATCAGCAATTTACAGGTTTCACACACAAACCCTTTTGTAAAATGTGTGTTCTTCTTCTCTGGATGTGTGTAGGGATCAACTCTTGCAACTGAGCCTTCAGTGGGCACCCACTGCAGGTGCACTCATGGCACTGTTCAGAGACTCTTCAGCATCTGTGTTCCAAAAGAGCTGGAGCAGACTGTTGTTTACTGCCCCTTAGACAAAACAGCTTTCTCCACTTTTGGTAGAAACCAACTACAAAATGCATGAAAAATCCAGGCCCCGAAATACAGCTTGGTTACCTAACCAGAACAAAATGATGTTCACCCTTTCTGAGTATAGAAAACATTATGGAGGAAGAGAAATAGCTGAGGGTGAGGTGCAATAAGATGGCTATGAAATGAAATCTGCTTTTCCTGATGTCTGTTCTAAGTTATCAGACCATGATGTACTTTCCAAGGGAAGTGGTGAAAGTTCATATTGCTGGTGACATTAATAGCTAGACTGGAAAAATCACTTCAAATGCTTATAGGGAATGAACCAAAAAGTTCAGTGAGACATATAAGGTAGCTCAGTTCGTATTTTTTGATCTATTTATTGTGACAAAATAAAATCAAATGTCATGCTTTATCACTCCTGTTTTAGGAATTATTTTGGCTCCACATAGATGTTTCATCTTTGCATTGGAAATAAGGATATTTTGAAATCAAGTGGTTCTGGACCAAGATGGCAGCAAAAGAAATGAAACAATGCTGCCTCCCATGATCTGCTCCATAATTTATCATAGTAGGCAAGTATAGTTTACACATGACAAGGTCACCTTGCATTTTAGAGGGTTAGATTTTCTTACCAAATAGGGGGTCTCTTTTCTCCTAGTGATTCTATCATTTAAGAAAACTGCCTAACTAGGTGATGAAAACATATTCATACAAATTCTGAGAGAAGCTTTTTGCTATATTGGGCATTAAATATGGTTATTGGGTGAAGAAGGGCAGTATTTCTCTTAAACTCGAGGATGTTCAACCCATTAAGACCAAACTACTTCTTCTGAGATGAAAACTGAATTGGTGCTTGAGATTCAGGTTTATCTTGACTAATCAACTGTTAAAAAAAGTAATTCTGTAGCAGAAGTACATGGCAGGCTTTATTTACTTATTTTGCTTAAGTGGATTTTTAAGAGAAGAGGTGTTATTGGTAGATATCGCAGTGGCCCTTGGGCTCTCTGGGCTTTATAAAGAGTTTTACCTGAGACATCTTTAGGGTGTTTAGCCCAGTCATTTTTTAGTTCTTGTCTGTCTCTGCCTGGTGTTTGCCCTCATTGTAGGAATACAAAGCGCTCTCAGGTACTGCCAGCTCTTATTCTGTTGGATTTGAGCAAGCTGTGTTCCTGCAGAGGCCTCCCAGAAAAGAGTCCCACAACTCCCCTGCTTCCCCTGGTAGCTGTTTTCTGTCACCAGCCCAACTTTTACTCATCTTCCCCATAAGTGGCACACTGGTAGGTGGCCTTGTACAGTGGCACTGGTCCTGTCTTGTTGCAGGCCCAGCTGTCTCTGAGCAAGGCAACGCTAATGGTTACAGTATTCTGTCAAATGGGCTACCAACACTCCAGTCCTCCTTGCCTTTATTTTCCTGACTAGCTGCCTTCTGCTACGCCAGACTACAGGGCCTTTTGTCTGACTGGAGAGCTGTCATCTCATATTCACCATTGGAGGCCTTTATCTCTTCTAATACTCCAGGTAAAACATTTTTCATGGTAACTGGCATCACACACATCTTGGCAGCACCTAGCAGATAAGAAAAGGAGGAAGGATCTCTGTTTCAACTTTGCCAGCTTCTAATCTTGCTGGCCAAGTTCTCCTCTCTTTTTGACTCTTGGGTAGGTTTTTTTTTGTGGCTGGTTGTGTGATTTTTTTTGCTAATTTTATTCCAGTAGCTAGAAAACAACTCACTCTAGCTTGTGGTTTGGAATGTATAAAGAGAATAAAGATGAAGCATGTATTTTCCGTCCTGGTCAAAGCACAGTGTTAATTCTATTAACAAAGAAGATATTAAAAGAAATAAAGCATAAAAATATTTGTCAAAGAGTGTTACTTCATTCTGGAAAAAAAATACCCACTTATTTTTGCAATATGCAAAGTACCTGTTTTCCAGGGTAGTGTTTTAGGAATGTTCTCTCCTGAGGAAACACCTACCATAATTATAGTTATTGTGGTTATTGCTGAGTAGTAACTCAGCACTGTTTGTCTTCCAATGCAGATTCAAAGGTCTGATTTATACTTGATTTTTATTACATATACATTGCAGTCTTGCTTCACTTTTCCAAATTCCTTTGCACAGAGGCAACAGCATTTACATTCTTATTATTTTTAGTTTGTTTTTGAAATATAAATTGAAAATGACACAGAGCATCAAGGGAACCAACTTAGCTTCTATCCTGTTTTTTCTACCCAGATCCCTTATGGGTAATTTTGAATATGGCCTCTAATATTTCAGATCCAGAAAATACTCCCCCTTTTTACCTCTGATGTTCAAATAGCATCCACTGAAGTATTTCTAAAGACAGTTTTTTCTCTGTTTCTGAAATAATGTAGTCTTTCACACATGAAACAGTAGTCTCTTATCCTGCTTTCAAATTTAGTTAGTTTAGTACATCAGATTTTTAATAACCAAAAAGTCATGCATAAGTGCCACCATTTTGATAAAAAGAATATAGTCTTTATCACTATTCTCAGATCATGGTTTGGAGAAAAAATATAAACTATGTGTACTAAATTTTGAATGTTTGAGTACATTTTTGTGGGGAATCTTATGAGTATAAAAAAGATTAATTTCCGTTGTGTCCAGATCTGAGTTGAGCTCTTATTGTGTTTACTGTTGCCCGTTCCATACGCTTCTTATTTCTATCCACCTGCCTCCCAGTTAAATCTTCATTAACATGTACATCTGCAGAGGCTCTTCTTGCTTTCATCCAACATGAAGGATTGGATGTTTTAAACTGTATACATTTTTAGCTTACTTTTCTTCTGAACTTCCAAAAGAAGCACACCGTTAATGGAAAACCCAGAAGTGAAAAAAGATTATAATATTAGAAAAACCTTGAGACTCAGAAGCCTTTTAAAAGTTTTGCATGGCTTCTGTTTTATTTGCATTTGTTTGTCCTTTTTTTTTTTTTTATTCATTGCAAATGTAAATGTGTATGACAATTTTCATTATACAGTATGGGACTGAATGTTGTTTGGAGTAGTTGGTGTTCTTCCAAGAAAGCTCTTATGTAATAAGTGAATATCTTCAAAAGTCTCCCAATTGTGGAACTGATTACAATGGGAAGCAAGTGATCCACTTTACCGCTGCACTCAAGGAAAATAAATTTACCCCTGCCGTTGACACCTTAAGTAAATCATGGGTTGTACATGTTGTGTCTGTCTTCAAATGAACTTGCATTGAGAATCTGACTGTGTAAGAAGATGTAACAAATGCTCACTGGTATAATGATTGGTCTCTGTTCAGCACTAGAAGCACAGAACTAATGCCTAGCATACAGAGGCTGAATTGTTACTCCTAAGGACAGAAAAAAAGAAATATAACCATTACTTCAGGTCACCACTAAGGTCACTGACAGCACAGCATGGGGGATTCAAGGAGAGCAGCATGACTGTGACTCGCTCATGGCTGTGAAAGAGATCTTTAGTCCCGACCATTGCCACTATGTGATTAAATTGGAAGAAGAGAGAATACATTCTTTTGTATTTATTTACTTTTTAAAAAAGAAAGGAAAAAGAAAATTTGAAAAATGAAATTTGAAAAGAATCCATTATAAATAAGCATTGCTGTTGGTCCTGCTATTTACTGTTCCATGAAGATTTTGTCTGTTAAATTAGTAAAATCAGGGGTGAGCGGGTTGTTGGGGAGACCCCTCTGCAATCCGTGCACTGCTTGCTTTAATAATTAGATATGGTCCTGTTGTCACACTGGAGTCCAGCTTTTATCATTCTTGGCAGACAGAGCAGAACAACACTCTGGCACTTGACCTACCCATAAAAACTTGAACAGGAAACAGCAATAAATAATCCACTTAAAAGGCCCTTGAGAAAAGCATTGCACTTGATTCCTTATAGGAATTGCACGTTAGCCCAGTGAGAGCACGGGCTCTTTCACAACACGAGCTTTGTGTTATTGTTAGCATTTTTAAATTTATTTGTTATGATTAAATGTCCTAATGGTAGCTTGCAAGATAAATTTTTTGCATATAGAAGACCTGAAGGAGGCTTCAAAATTGTTTCCAGTTTTATTTCTTTTAAACATAGAAATAAACTTACAGCATACATACACACACATCCAAACAGCATTTCAAACAAAGGACAACCCAGCCAACATCTTCCTCCAGAGTGGGTCCTGCCTTCTTTCACATGGGGACCCTGATTCTTCTTGTTCTGCTTCCCATGGCAACGTTCATCCTGCTGAAGTGACCTAAGAGTTTGACCCCAAATCCCTTACCTCAGGCAGAACACCCCCACTAATTTGGGGCCTGGTCATTGAAATTACCATGAAGTTCAAAAACTTCTTCAGTTTCTCTGGAACTTTTTTTCTTCAGTTTTTGAGGGAAGTGGAAGAGTATTTCATTTCCTGCTCTAGCCTGAAAGAAAAGGCTGATTCTGTTTGTATTTATTGCAACCTATTTATAGTCTTTGACGATGTGATCTGTTCCACTAACATTTGCTTTAATCTCTGGCTTTTCTCATGAAGTGAATTAGAGAACTAAGGGCATCATTTGTAGTGGGTTTAGTCACACAGTAATCTTGTTCATGTGTGTGCAATAATCTAATTTTTCATGTTCATTTCAGCACCCTGAATGGATCTATACTGCTTGGTAAGGAAAATGAAAATGTTTAATATTTGCCAAGAATAATTTGAGACAAAAGGGCTTGGAAAGACTACTATCACACTTATTACCTTTAGTAAATTCAAACTATTATTACTTAAATGCAGAGCCGTTTTGTTGGGTTTTTCAATTATTGTTTTCATTCATTTAGTCTTTGTTTCCAGGCCTGCTAGATTCTAACTAGACTTGAAAATTTTGGGAAAAAAACCCAACCAAACCAAATTTTTTTTTTTAAGGTTTAATTTCAATGAGAATAAACTACACTCATTTTCTCCACTCTTTAGAAGCCAAACTACTAGATTGTTGGCTGTTTAGACAGCTCAGTTTTATTGAAATTATTCTCTTGGCTTGTTGAAGATACATGTATTTAACAATCAGTGCTTGCTCAAAGCCAGAAATTCCATTAAATATTTTTTCAATTTGACAGGAATGCTATTTTTCAGAAAGAAACCGTGCAAGATGAAAAGTAAATTGATAAAGTTCTAGAACTTTCAGTCTTGTGTCTGGTCTGAGTTTGAAAGTTGCAAACCTAAATGATCACGAATCTTGTCTTAGGGAGGTGCAGAAACCAATGTCTCTATTTGGTTGTACTTTTTTTTTGTTTTTTTGGTTTTTTTTTCATTTATTTCTGCACTTTAGCCTCCCAAAAAGCACCTAGAGTAACTGATGCAGAAAGGTACATGGGACAGGTTAACAGTGTAGCAGTTTGAAATAGTTGGACAAGTTGATTCCTTTCTGCAATGTCGTGTTTTCAGGTCCCTCTTCTGGCTGTCCTTGCAGACCAGGTGAAAACAGATACTCGGTACCACAGGATTGCTGAGCTGTCCTGGGCAGGGCCAGGAGCTGGACTTGGTGATCCCTGTGGGTCCCTTTCAGCTCAGCATATTCTGTGATCATGGGGCTTGCATGAATTTGCCTGTTTTGTATAGGAGTAAGAAAGTGGTGCTGGCCAAATATAAGGGGGTCTCTGGTCGCCACTTGCACCCTCAGGGAGCAACCTCGTCCCGGCCGTGTCCCTGCTGGGATTTGCTGGTAGGGCTGTCTTAGTGCACTGAAATATTGCATTGATGTGCTTCACTGCTTGCTCCTTCCTCTTTTTAATAAACAGAATATTAGGAACAGCTTGAATGCCTTGAAATTGTGGTAATCTATATGGTTTTCAACCAGGCTTAAATGCATGACTGATTTGGTAGCAAGGACAGGTAAAACCATTGTGTTGTGCCTAGTATATATTTGTTAACATGTTAGTTATCTGTTTAATTTTTCAAATTTTCCATAAAATGTTTAAAAACATTTGTGTCTGTGGCTTTTGCAAACATCCAGTCTTGATATATATCTAATTTTTTTTGAGAGGTTTACCCTTCTACCAAGTATTTATTTGCCTACATGGAATTCATAGGTTAGTGGAGAACCCATTTATTTATTTACTAATTTTCTTGGTTATTGACTATGGAAAATTTTCCACTAATGAGAATTCTTCCCCGCTGTGAATCATTAATACATTAAGTACACTTCAGATTCCTCCAGTAATGATACAATGAGAATTGCTTAGCTGATTTAAACGACACAGATGTAGTACTAATTATGCATTTTAAATTGGCAACAAACACAATTAATTTACTGATTATCAAAAACAAAAGTGAACTTTTTTTATTATAGTAATTTGCTATAATTTATCACACAGCCATTTTCTTTGTGTAATATTTATGCATTTGACAAACCTACAAAGAGATGTGTAATTAGACCTGTTTCATCCATCACTGGCTGCCTTTTAACCAGAGGTTTTACGTGAACACCTTACAAAGACACGATGAGATTAACCAAATCATAATGGTGCCATCTTTGAAACCAACAAATGGAATTTTTTTTTGTTAGCAATTTATGTGGATTATCAAAACTGAATTGTTTTATTTAACTTAAGTTCCTGAAGGTATTTTACAGAGCTGTTCTTTGGGTGGTCGTTGGTTTGGTTGTTGTTTAGAGTATCTGTCTGTGTTTGATTGCAAATTTTTTTGGTAAAAACCTGAAACAAAATTCACTGATAGGCATTTTTTAAGAGAAAAGCCTCAAACAATACTGCACAAAATAAAAATCTCTCTCCCCATAGTAACAACAACCCCCTCTCTAAATGCTTTGTGCTTGGGAAAGTTTCGAATATTTGTCCATAGATTTGGGAAAGCAGAGTGAGGCCAAAGTTTTATTTTTATTTAAGCCTAGAATTTGGACGTTAAAAGTCTGCAAGCATTAGAAGTCTCCATATCAAGCCCTATTATCAAGTTATTTATTTGCCTGTTAAATACTGTCTTTAGAGAGCTTCACCTGGTGCCCACAGTGCCATTGAAACTTGCCAGATATATGGCATCATTAAAGTAGTCTTTGAAGTCTATATTAATATAGGATAGACAGGAATATCTTGGAAGAGGTTGTAGTTGTTGGCTCTGGTATCATTCTTTACACTGACTGTAGAACCAGGAATTAAAAACAACAAACCACAAGCCAGGTCCCCACCTTCCAGATTCCCCTCTCCCCAATCCAATAGAAACAAAACTTTCTCTCTTAGATGCTTATTCTGTATCTTCATGTCACTGGTCTTTCTAGAGGAAAGGTCTACAAGTCATGTTTTTATAGACTGAAAGGTCTTTCAGTTCATTTAAAAATGTTGACATTTTCAGGTAGTGACACTGTTGTGTCTGTAAGCTAGAGAAGCAAATTTTACCAGAACACGTGATGTCCTTTGATCTGCGCCTTCATCATGCTTGAGATCCTCATTTTAGCTGAGAATTTAGTTTTGTTTTCCATTGAGTTTTTCTAAGTCAAAAATTTTGCCACTTGATTTTTTCTAGGTGTCTGATGGGTGCAAGGGAAGTATGAAATTCCATTTCCAAATGAAAAATCCTACTCATCGTGATTTTTTTTCCACTCTGGAAATTATTATTAATTTCTGGGAAATAATAATATATCTAAGTGGAGCATGGGATCTCCTGAAGAGAGTACAGAATGTAGTTTCCTTGGACACCATCAATAGCAGTGCTAGTGATGACAAGTGCCAGCAGCAGAGTTCTTGTCCCAGGTGAGCACAGCTTCATTTGAAGGAGATGCATGTCTACGCTTCTAGCATGTTTATTTGCCCCTTATCATCTGTCTACATCTGGAATCACAGCCACATGCCAAGAACCACTTTTCCATCTGTTTTCTCAAAGTAGTCTTAAAAAACCCCAGACAACGCTCCCCCCCCACCAACTTGTCTTACATTTTCAACAATGAGTCGCCTACTCAGGGAGGAAAAGCATTTATTTCTGTTTTATAAAACATTTATTTCTGCATTTCTTTATTTCTGCTTTATTTAATGTGAGTTAGGCGATGAGCACTTCCACAATGTGTTTTCTTCCTAATTTTAATTTATTCATCCTTCTTTGTTTTCTTTTCTTTGCATGAGGGAAGATAGGTAGTGGCAAGTGTGCAGGTGTGGACATGTAGTTATTTGGAAACAATAAAAATCCCTTTTAAATGTAGAAAATAGCAATTTCATTATGTGATATCATTTCACTGTGCTGTACCTTTAAAAAGAAATATGCAGTTGTTCTTGAACTATTAAACTATATGTGTCACCAATTTATCCTGTTACCAAAAGGATCTCATGTGTTACTTGGCAGAATGACAGCTTTATTTCCCAGTCTATTGTATAATTGTGTTTTGTTAGCTGTTTTTGTTTTATAAATACTGTGCTAAAGGGATCTCTGAAGATCAAGATTTCTGATGCAGTATTTTTCTTTGCTGTTCTTTGATGTTGACCTTCCCCCACTCCCCTCACAGCAACAAGCACAATATTTTGTTCTCAAAAAGTTACCAATTCTGTGTCAGGAAAAAAAGCATTTATTTTCACGTCAGAGTTTTTGCAAGCAGACTAACTCCATTACAGCAGATTCTTCACTGAAACTCTCCTCAAAAAAGTTTCCCAGAACAAAATATGTTTGTGAAAATTTTCTTTACTTGAAAATCTGCAGGGAGGCTCCAGTGCTATCATTCTTCATGTGTGTGACTACACAAGCCTGGAACACTTGGCATTGGTATTTGTTATTTTTCCTTCTGACAATTTCCCCTTCTAGCAAAAACAGTGACACAGAGTCTCTGCCTGTACATTTAGAATGAGAAACCTCTCCTATAATATCTAATTGAAATCCTTCTTACTGAAAAATAATTGAATAAGTTCTTATCCTATCTTTGGGTAGTTATAGTGAAAAATTATTTGTTGCTTGCTTTACAACAAATTCTAAATATTGTTCTTAAAATCTCTGTTTTTAAGCTCCTCCTTCTCTTTATCTTGTCTTCATTGTACTGAACATATCCAGTTCCCTTAACCCATCTTCCCAGATCCTGCTTGTGAAACATCTTGTCAGTCTTAAGGCTTCCCTTGGGGTTCTCTGCAACCTCTCTGCCTTTCTCACAGAGAAATGGCCCAACCCAACATTGTTTCAGCTGGGCCTCCTCGTTGCCAGGAGAGTAGAAAACTTCCCATGTCTTTCCCATGACACTTGAAAAATAATTTTTCAGACTGACATTTAGTTTTGCACCGGCATTCGGTTTTTGGCTTCTGTTCAGTTTGAGCTGCTTTAACATCAACCCTGTTTCAACTGCTGCTTAGCCAGGTCGCTAACGTTTCATATTATGTTTTCTTTTTTTTGATGTTAAATATTTGAATTTTGCCTTCATTGACTTGAATCCTGTTGATATTATAGCTCTGACCCGATTTCTGAAATTAGTGCGAAACCTAATCCTGCTCTTGAGGTTGCCCACAACCCCTCCCAGCTCAGTGATAGCCATAAATGTCATAACTTATTTTCTATCCAAGTTGTTAATGAAAATGTTTAAAGCTTACCAGATTTTTACCAAGACCTTGCATGGTACAACCCTCAGGTTTGGCAGTGAACCCTTCCTTTGGGAACTGCTCTTCAAATTGTGGTGAACGGCCTAGCTGTTCTAATGGCTCAGAATGCACGTGTAGTGTATTTTGTGCTCCTTAAAAGAGGTGCACCTGAGCAGGTGAGGTGCAAACCTCAAAACCTTGGTGTTGGTGGTGCCTGAGCATGCTGAGCTGGAGGAAACTTCTGGAGAGGGAGCAAGCACAGAACTGTTCCCAAGAGATGTGCCATAACAAGTGGAGGAGAGGTCTGTTCTGCAGCCTGGCTTCCCAGTGTGATGACGTTTTGTGGTTTCAGGGGTTGCAAAAACTTCATACCTAGTCTCTTCTGGGCCCTTACAAAAGTGGCACCTGGTGGCTGGAGGTTGTCAGCCCTGCCTATTGTTGTGTTTATGCACTAGGAGGAGCAATTGTGAACTTCAGAAATTAGTTACGCTGTAGACATAGATTTTTTTTTGAGATTTTTCTGACTGCACCAAATGTAGTCTTCTGTAGAGAGATTCTCCAAAGCTTAGATCAGGGCCAGAGCCTGGGGTGGGATATAAAGCCTTGAGGGGTTAGGGAGAAACCCTTACACAAAGTTACTGTGGCCTGGAAACACGTTCTGCAGTCTCATTCCAGTGGGACTGAGGAGCAGGGAGGGAGCTGGGAAGGAGTCAGCATTCTCCAGCCTTCATGCTTAGTGGACACCAGTGGATGACTTTGTCAGTCAGGATAACTTCCTGTTATTGTGTTAATGTTTAAACTATCTTCTAAGACATTGATGGTAAATCAGAATGTGAAATTATGTTCTAATTATATTCTGAAAACACTTGCAACTGTCCTGGCGTCTTCAAGTTTACAATATTTGTCTCAAACCACTCAATCAAAAATGCTTGACCTGATGAGAGTTTATATGTTCTCTCAAATAAACTATAATTTATACAAGAATATACTCTCAGCACATTTGAAAATGAAATAATCAAAATTATCTAAGTGTAGGAAATTTGTAGTCTGGCTTAGCTCTTGTCTTCTGGAATCTGGGTTTGCAATCTGATAGGTTTTATAGCTCAGCTGACTAACTGATATAATGACACGGCCTTTTAGAATTGCCAGCTGTAGAACTAATTTTGGCTGGAGGAGTGGCCAGATGTATTCCTCACTGTCCTCAGTCTGAATTGGGTTAGTAAGAACTATAAATAGCTTCATAAATATTTCACTATGTCTACGTTTTTGCACTGATGTAAAAGATAGGAGGATAGATTGTTCAGGTTACTAGTGAGTAACACCAAACAGGGTCAATGAGAAAAAATTACCCTTTCTTTAAAAAAGTCCATTTTGTAATATTTCTGTAATATCTCCCTCCTGGGCTGTCCAGTGCTTGGTAATAGCACCATCCCTCTCTTCTTCAACTGATGCTGCTGCTGAAAAAATGGCCGCAAAAAATGGTGGTTCCTATTGACTTTAGCCCAGAAAAGACTTTTATCCTGGATGATTTTCTTGTCCGTGTGGTATTAACTTGAGAAGGAGATGAACTACACAAGTACCATTGTTCAAACAAAAAGGGAGTATTTTGTATTTCTTGTTTTTTTTATCTGCTGATCTGAGCAGGAACCTCTGTTCCAGATTTAAATCCTGGCTTTCAACTGAAGAGAGATGTGTCTGTGTTCTCAATCCATGTGCCTCCACCTGCCTTTACCCAAGCTTGTTCCATGTCTGCCATTTAACTTCATCTCTAAAGTTGTTCATTGGCAATTTATGGAACAGAAGGCAGTATAGAAATAAAAAAATAATCTACTTTCATTTGTGTCCTGTAGCTGCAAGAGAGAAGAATTTATGTTGGTTTGAGTCAGGGTGTCTTTTTCTCACAATGTTAAAAAACTCCAAATGTAAACACAGAGAAACAGACAAAATAACCCAAACAAAAACAGGAAAAAGAAAAAGAACTACACACAGAAAGAGTCTTCCTGCTATTTTGGGTATTGAACTGGGAAATTTAAGTGGTAATCTACTTGCTTTTCATCTTTTAATGCTTTCAAATAAAGTTAACTTGCTTGTGCTCATTTGTACTTGTTTTAGGGAAATAAAAGAGGTATTTTAAGGCTTCTTACTAGAAAAATCTGTAGCAATTAGTGGCATAAGGTCCCTGATCTAAGTTTTGAGTATAGCAAACCTGAGCACTGTTCACTCTTTTCACAAATCAGGAAGCCTTTGTGTTCATTTTGAAGTTTTACTGTGGTGAAGAGAGTTAAACATGTTCTCAAAATGTGATGTATAGGAAAGTGCTTTGCTCATTTATGAATGCAGCCCTTAATTTCCAGTGTGCAGCTGCCTGTCCTAGTTACTATTCAGAGCAAAGATGGGATCTGTGACAGGTACAGGCCACAAAACCTGATTCTGTTTCATTCAAGTAACCGTTTGGCTGTGCCATATTTACAATCAGATGGATTAGTGTTCCTTGGCTTTGCTCCTTGATAGAAATCAAAGTTGTCTTTTTAATGACTCCTTGCCTGCTCTGCAATTCTTGGAGAAGGTCAAAAACCCCACAAACAATTATCTCTGCTTTCCCTCCCTGCAGGCTGCACTGGCCTGTGTCACAGGTGTAACACTGGGACAAAAGTTACTCCACTTTTCTATAATATTTCAACACCTTTTTTATGTGTTAAAAGCACTGCCTCCTGCTCCAGTAAAAAGCGCTGAGGAGGAGAAGAAAGAGAGAAAGCTTTCTGGGTCATTTTCTGTGAAACAATTTTCACACCACCTATATATTGGCACATCCCAAGTTTTTTTATCTGAGTTTTTGTAAAGTTTCACTTCTTTCAGATAATTTAGTTTCAATCTAGGAACACCCAATATCCAGGGGCCTCTGATGGATGACTTAAACTGAGTAGTGAATGTATTTAATTTGTAACTCTATGTATGTTTTTCTTTGGAGCACTGTGATTGGGATTTCAAATTAAAGAAAATACAATTTCTAAAATTTCTTGTGTAAAAAAACTCCATGTAATTTTCTTTTTTAAAGACAGCCTTTTGTCCCTCAGACCTGATTTTCTTTATGCTAGTTATTTTTCTTAATGTTATGCCACTAAGAGGGGCTGATGTCTTTGAATATTCTTGGACTAGTCCTATAAAATAAAACAGATTAATTGCTAGAGTTTCACATAACTAAACATGAGTATAATCTGGTTTTGGATAACTTGTCAACTGAAATTTCATTCAACTTCAGTCGAACTTATTTCAACTGAAATAAATTGGTTAAATATGACTGTTTAAAAGGTTAGTTTTTCAGATTTGCCTATTCTACTATACCTTAAAACACCCAAACTAACACTGAAAAGAAGGAGAACAGGCACAGGTCTTGTTCTTGGTGCCTCATGTTTTGGTACAGGGGACCAAGACTGACAGCAGGTATTGGACTGGACATCATATGGATATTTCTTCCATCAGGTTGTACTGGTAACAGGAATGAAGAAAATGCTGTGATAATCTAGAAGATTTATATCTGAATATTTAGATGCTAAAAATGTCTAAAAATTGTGCATTGTGCAGATATATGCACATAGGACTGGCAGGACTCCTGAAAATACTTCTGAATACTGCTCTGCTGATTGGAAGCCTTTTCAACTGTTTATTTCACTTCTTGAGAGATTCATGCAGCTGGGGGTGGAGAAGGAGCTTAAGGGATTTTTGCAGATGTCTTGTCTCATTCTGTTAAAAAATAGCTGGAACTTCTTTAGTATTCCCTGGGGCTAAAAAGATGCAAAGAGCTCTCTGAGAAAGCAAAACTTCACCAATATCAGAACTCAAACTATTCTAACCCTCTTAGCTGTTTCCAAACACGTGGGAGTGTCTTGAGCAATAGAACTAAAGCATCAGATCTAGGCTGGCAATATTTTCCCCTGAATAATATAAGTAGAACACAACATATATTTGCACAGAATGGATAAACGTTGTATTTTATATAGGTTGGTCTGTGTGTTCTTTTCTTGAAGACAAACTCACTGGCTCTCGAGAAACAGATCAATGTTTGTCTTAAAACTGGTGACTGTCAAGTAAAGGAATAGGAAACAGTTTTTCCATGAATCAGATGGACAACCAGCAGAGTTTGTTGCAAATACAAATGTGATTGGTATAGGAAGTATTTCATAGCCACACCAAGAGAAAAGTTTTCCATCAAGTACAGCAAATTACTACAAGCCTAGTAAAAATGTGAAGAAGAACAAGTAATTCATCTCTTACCACATGCAGATTCTCAAGTGTTGCACAGAACTGTCCCTTAGCTTTTGTTACTGCTGATCAGAGTTGTGCCACAATAGGGTCAGAAGAAAGGGATGTTAGGAGAGAACCTCACTCTATTTTCGATGACATAATAATTTTAAAAGAAGACGTAGAAGTGCAGCCAACTTTTCAAAACTGAGAAAAGAGGAATTGTCTTTGTTCTTTCTGAAGAAGTTTTCAGTCTCTGGTAGTGGACTGGCATGTGTTAATGAAGCATGAGCCAGTGTCAGATAGACTTTTAATTAATTGACAGTAACGTATGTATTTCCTATCTCTGGCATGAAGTGGTCAATTAAATTTTGTAGAATAAGATGGAAAAAATTATTATCAATAGGGAGGATGCTCTTTTAGGAATCCTGTGTTGGACAGCAGCCTTATGAAGGGAAAGTTACAGTACAGTTCTTGAAATCTTCTACCACAAATGGTTGCTGGCTCCAAAAATAAAAGTAAATAATTAATCTAAAATGTATTCAGTAGCCCTATATTGGAATCTATGACTTGATACTAAATAATAACACAGAGAAAGGAGAAACTCTTCATAGAAGGACATCAGCATTTGAGGACTGTAACAGACTATTTTTATAGTTCTTGTTCAGAAAGGGTTATAAGAATGAAAAAAAGAAAATGAAAGTGGTCCATAAAAGGAAGTAAGAAGGGACAATATATGAAGAGTATGACAGCAATATAAATATCAGCCAGGGTCCAGACTATGTGTACGTGATTTTCTGGTCGGTCTTTCCTGGTTGTTTGGGTTGTTTTGGTTTTTTGTGTTGATGTTGTTTACATTTTCATTTGTTTGTTTGTTTTGACTGTGGGGTTTTTGTTTTTGGAAAATCTGTGGGATTTACTGAAATTAACTTGCCCATTTCGAAAGTACTTTGGATATAAAATAGAACATTTTCAGAACATGGATTTTGGTTTCTTGGGTTATGAAAAAAACCCTCTAATGAACCTTTTCCAACACGGAATGAGTGGTGGAGATAAAGAGGAGGGGGAACTGTGCAAAGATATGAGGGCTCATGGATTCAAGTTTTGTGTTCAGTCCTAATAAACACAAGTCTGACACCTAAAGAGTGATTTTTTTAGCATTTCAGGTATTCAGAGCCTTCTAGACTTCTTACAAAGACAAACCAATTGCAAAATGGTGATACCACAGAGACAGGTATTATTTGGAGATGAGCTCAGGATATTTTTTATTTGCTTTTCCAATTTATCTTTATTGCTTTAAAACAATAACAAACTCACAAAAAAAGAGCAATTTCTGAGGCATATGTAACTCTCCACCTGGAGAAAAACATAATTTATGCTTTAATTCTTTCTTCAGTATTGCTCATAGATTGAGTCTCTCTGTTTGTAGGAAACTTTGCTGATGTTGTTGGTTTCTTTATAATACACTTAGCAGCAGTATTTGATATTACTTCTGTCAGGTGAATTTGGCCTGAACTCAGAATTGTGCTGCAGTCTTCAAGCTGATCTAGAAGCAGTGGTATGGACATCAGTTATCATGCACTTCACTGAAAGTAAGCCCAGCTGCTGCTGCTTGCAGTTAAACCTTCTCCATTTCTTTCCATTTTCAGGGATTTGGTTCCACCTTCTATTACTCTTTGTTTATTTCTTTAACTAACTTTTGTATATTTCTGCAGTATCCAGAGGCCAAGGTCCTGTTGTGTACAGGACCCTGGACAAACACAGAGTTGATTCCTGAACTTTCTGGAACTGCAGACTGTGTTATCAGTCCATGAGGAGAACGGGGTCCACAAGTTTAAGACAAGCTGTACATTTGCTTTAATTTCAATCCTTTCCCCCGTTCTCTGCAAGATTGAATTCCATGCAGCTTTCTTTTGCACTCTGAGTCTCTTCCCTCTTTTTTCTTTTACATCCTCTTGCTGGGCCCCACTGCAGCCCACAGGTTCCATCGGCACAGAGTGAAGGAGCTGTATTGCCTCCCCTTTCTTGCTGAGACTTGTTCTCCTGGCTGGGTGCCTCTCTTCCTATCTAACAACCTTTTTCTCATTTCCAGCTCTGTCCAGAGGATTTGATTACCAGATGTGTGCACTTATTTTCACTCATCTAGGTGCATTTATGGATGTGTAGCAGTAACCTCAACAGGTTTTCAAGTAAAACATTCTTCTCGGGTAGTGGCAGGGTTCAGGGAAAAGGAAGGAAGGATTGTTCATTTGCTCTGTCTCAAGTGCACAGAGTTACTTGGGACAAAACAATCCCTCTCTTTGTGGTGATCTTATGACATAGTTAGATATGCTTTTTCATTAACCTTCTAATACCGTGACTGGCAGGTACAACCATTTGCAGACAATATGGTTCATCCAGCACTTTACTGGAACATTTATGGTACACTATGATATGAGTAGCATGGTGGATAAAGGCAATTATTATTGCAGCACAAGATAGATCTAGGTTAGGAGTTTTTTCCTTTCATTTCCATTTTAAGTGAAAGCAATTCTGGCTCCCTATTAGACCATCCATGTCAGGAAAAGTCGAGTGTTACACCTTCTCATCATGTTTCCCGGTTTGCTAGAGTGTTATAATGAAAACTCTCAGAAGTTAATGCAGCACTTGAAACTGTGACACTATTCAGAGTTCAAAAAATAATAGTCATGTTCCAGTGGGTGTCATCAGTTATCAACAGCACAATAAAAACGTAGCAACAAGAATAGCAACACTATCCATGTACCTTGCACTTCACTTCAGCTGGTTTGAGTTACTTTCGACTCTTATGTAAGGGATTTAATAGCTGAAAGCATTTTGCTTGTGGTATTTGTTAGAAATGTAATCTGAACTGCTGCAGTGGAGGAACACCTGATCAAATTCTCAGTGACAAGAGACCAACTGTTTCAGTTTTGAAGTCAGCCTTGACTTTTCAGCATGAGAAAACAAAGATGAAGTAATCCCTTGTTGGGTGTTCGCAAACAGCAGGGTGTAACTTTCCAAACAGTGTCGGGGCAATGGGATGTGACACTTGAGAGGACGTGGTTTGTGGCCGTGTGAGACAGGAGATGTTTTGAAGCTGGGCTGTGTAAATTTCCACACCAAAAAGCTGCACAGCGTTCCTTTGGAGCTGTGTGCATAAGACAACAGATGACATATATGCCATACGTGTCATCTGACAATAATTAACGGTATATGTTTGCTTTTTTTCTGTCAAGGTTTTGTAAGATTTGACCGCTGTCCATTGCTTTATTTGCATTTGTCATGTGGAGTTGCTCTGTTTTCCTGCACATAGCAAAAATTTATCAAGTGAGGGAGCTTTCTTGACTGGTTTTAGCTAGGCACACTTGGGTTTGAAGTGTGACTTGGTGTCTGGTACTAAATATTAAAAGGGAGATGTAACATTGCCTTTCTCCTTTACTCACCTTCCACAGTAAAACATGAGTTTGTGGTACATTGAGTGTAGTGTGTGGGAGGAAAGGAGAAAACCAAACAGCTGGAGTGCATTCAGAAATAAGAAAAAGTAGTTATTACTTCAAGTTCCAGAATTTGAGACAATATTCATTGCATTGGAATATCATATATAGGAACAATCTGGGATCAATCATGTCTAAGTATTATTTTTTATTCATGTGCTTCTGAAGCAAATCTTATCATTTACTGTCTCAGTGTCCATGCGTAACACACACATGGGAAAACATGAACCTTTTCCCAAACACAATACCCACTGGAGGGTCTTCGGTCCAACTCTAATCTTTTCCTCGCACATAAACGAGTGTGTTTCTTGTTGCTATGTATAAATATTATCATTCCTGATATTTCTATTTGGAAATACATAGAATCTTAGTCCTGGAACTAAATATTCTGTGTCATGGAAATTGCTGGTGAGATGAAATATACTTGTGGAAATGATTAGTTTTGGGTTACTGCAACAACAACAACAAAACCCCCAAAAAACCAACCAAAACCAAAAAACCCACCAAAACCAACCAACCAAACAAAAGACCTGGAAAAAAAAGCCAGAAAAAAACCCCAGAAAAATAAAATGAAGCATAAATCCTCTACTCTTCAGTGGGTTAAGCATTTGTTATTAGTTGGAAAGTGTCGCTATATAAATGCTCACAAAACCTGCAAAAAAAAAAGACACCTGAAAGCAACAGTGGTATCAGTGTCACTTATCTAATACTACTGTGATACAGCTTGTCAAAGACTACGGGATGTGGTGTTTGAATTAATGCAGGTTATCCTATGGAACAGTTGTATCAAGCAGGGTGAAATCATCTCATTCCTGGAAAATCAAGTTTTGTCATCCCAAGTTTTAGGGGTCAGAATCAAACTTCTTCCGCCTCTGAAATGGAGAGTTAAAATAGAAAAGATGGAAACAGAGGGCCAGGTGAACCAGAGCCCTTGAGGATTTTGTTTCCCTCCATTGCAAGAGAGAGAACACATACAAATCCCTGTGTTGCTTTTACGGAAAGAAAGTGTGTGCTGTGTTTCTCATCACTATATTTTAACAGAATGTGTATGGAAGACTTGTGTTGATTTGGGCAATGAGCTAAACCCTCTTTGACCATGGGACAATTCTCAGTATTGTTCTGCCAAACAGAACAAGACCCTGGTACCTGATAATCTCTTTCCTAGGTGATTATACTTAAGAATGGGAGGATATTTAATGTCCATCTTCTCTAAGTGGGGGAAAAAGGTGCTGCAGTGTCAGCACAGGGGATGGAGAGCAGGCAGCACAAACAATTCCATGTCATTCCTTGAAGTACTGAAACCCATATAAAGGGGTTCACTTACTGCAGCAAGCCACAGGCTCAGACACTGCACAGCAACACAGCAGACATTTGTTTAATGCTCTGGCTTTAACTTGGAACGATGTGTTTCATCTCCACAGCCCATTTGTACATCTCCTGTGCATCTTGTTCGTTTGGTCTTTACTTAAGAGTTCTTTATGTGCTCATATTGTCTACATGGATTTCATGTCTGAAAGCCTATTTTTTTGCAGAGGCAGTACTCCAGATATATTAGTACTTAGGTGAAATGGTTATAACATAAGATGTGGATGTGCATGTCACATATGTATTGAAGATTACTAATTTTTGATTATTTTTTTTTTGCTAAATTGCAAACTAGTGCTTTAAACAGTGGTAGAAGTAGAATTCTTAGCATAAAACTCCCCATTACCTAAGGTTTTCATCAAAGTCCTAACTAAAAGCTCAATTGTGAGGTGTTGAAAAGAATACAAATAACATGAGGTTTTTTCCCTGAATTTTTATTAGGTGCTTCATTATTTTTTCCTGAGAAGTTAGAAAGATATGAATGCTACAATTGGTAGAAAATGATGCTTAATCCTACCATATTAAGTTCTCTGGTGTTTTTGCTTGCTTTAATGTTCTGGGTGTGCTGACACCTGTGCACATTGCACATATTTCTGTGCCTGCATTCTGCCAAGTGTATAGTGATGGCCTGAAGTGACATGTGAATACACCTGAGAGCTCAGCAGGACAGGCAGCATTGCCATCATATCAGAACCTCTATCCTGCCACTGCTTCTCTTTAAACCTTTTATTAACCTCCCTGGCTGGAGACATAAGGGTAGAAACAAAGTCAGAGCAGTTCTGTCCTCCTCCCAACACCGAGATGCATGCTTTCCAAGTGTTGTGTAGCTAAATCCCTAAACATACCCCACTGATACTAATGGGAATCCCACAGTGAAATCCCTGAATGTTTTCCTGAGCATGTATTCATTAGGACTTCTTCTCCCACCCTCTCTCTCCCACTGCTGTTTCAAATGGAGGGCCAAGAGGTCTCTTGAAGCATAGCAAATGAACAAGGCAAGAGTTAATGCAGACACTGCCTTTTGACTGATGTATCTGTGCAATTATGAAAGTCCTTGTAGTAACATCTTTCGTTTGGTGTGGGAGTCTATAACTTAAAGAGTTAAGGCAAAGAAAGCGAATTTCTTATGTGTCTTGTGTGTTATATTTGAGGATCATCGTGAACTAATTTTGTCGAGGATAGATTTGCCAAGGATTTCAACTTCACCCAGGCTTGTTAAATCAAGGAGCAGTCTGTGATGCAAACTGGGACAATGAACATTGTGGGGAAGGTTGCTGTTGTGCAGACAGCACAGTTTGATTTGGGAACAATCCAAATCCTTGCTCAATTGTCAATACATTTCAAACAGCAGCTTGTACTGAATACACAGTTATTTACACTGGGAGACCTATAATTTATTAATCCTAGCTATTAAAATAATATGTAGGGTTCTTTGATTGATGCCTGGCTCTGATTCCTAAGAATTATGCAAAGGGAGAAGACCTATTATAATAGATATGAAAGTTTTCGCCTTGGTACAAAGGAAGCGTTTAGGTGTCCTCATCTGGATATTCCCATGGCTATATATGTGGCTTTGAGTTGGTCAGCATTTTTTCTCCATTGCCACTTAAAGTAGGCATAACCTTACCTGTAGTTCCTTTTCTCAGCAGCACGCTTGTTTGAAGGAGTCAGAATTCTCTGGAACTTGTCCATGCTCAGACCTTTGGGCCCAGCGAGAGCAGCTGCTGACAGCAAAAGCTGCTTCTGCTGTTTCTGCTTGCAGAGGGCTGTCCCTGCTCCTGTGTTGCAGATTTGTAAATGGAGGCTGTAACCCCTTAGATCACCTCAGCTACTAATTGCTAGAGAGGCAGCAAGGTTTTGAGCAATTGTTGTCAGAGTTTTATTTTCTATGTCTCCAGCATTGCGGAGCTGAGACAGCAGCAAAGGTTTCTTGTATCTGTGGGCACATGAAGTTTAACTACTGGGCAGAAAATGGTCTTTATATGTGTTTTGTCTTGAAGGCTGTCTGAGGATACCTGTCTGTGGTATCACTCTGTCGAGAAACCTGTGCTTGGGGTGAAAAGCCATATCCACTGTAGCTACTTCACAGCAGCATGAGCAAACTATGGACACTCTGTGTGTGCTCATTTAAACTCAGTGCCAGTCGAGGACAAATGTGTGTGAACTGCTGACACTCTTCAGTCCAGAAAGCAGGAACAGGGGACTCTGGGCACAGGTGTCCAGGGGCTGGCTGGGCAGCAGTTCCAGCCAACCCAGCAACACACACAGCTGAGCCCCAGGGCCACGGTGTGGTGCCATGGGGACAGCCTGGGTAAAGGAAGGCAGAACCTGCCTGGAGCTGAGGGGAAACGTGTGAGAAGCATCCCTAAGAGCCCTGAGGGGAGACCAGGAGGAGGGGGAGTAGTTATCCAGGGTGTGCCCACAGGAATCTGCTGCAGCCCCTGGAGAGAACGTGCTGGAGCAGCTATTTCCCTGTAGCTGCTGGAGAGACTATTGTGGATCAGGTATCCACACTGCTGTCTCTGGAGGACCCTACACTGGAGCAGGTGGGTGTTCGCTGAAAGGACTTCAGCCTGTGGATTCTTCACACAGGAGCAGGTTTCTCCTGAAGGACTGCAGCCAGTGCAAAAGACCCTCAGTGGAGCAGGGGAATGGGAAGAACGTGAGGCGGAAGGAGCGGCAGGGAAGAGCTGTTATGGACTGGCTGCAGTCCCTATTCCTCATCCCCCCTGTGCACTGGGGGATGGCAATGAGTTAAATTTTCCCCAAGCCAAGTCTGCTTTTCCAGTGATGAGAACTGGTGAGTGATCTCTCTGTCTTTATCTTAACCTGTAAACTTTTGCATCTTATTTTCTCCCTCTTGACTCCTTCAAGATTGGTTTTGTTAGAAAGGTGAAGGTAAACTCTGAGGATGGCATACAGTATTTTAAAACTTTACATTTTAAACACTGGTAGGTATCCATGCCTTTTCCCTATGTTGGGCAGCCACCACAGAGGACTCATGATCTCCCCATCAAGGGAGGCCAGGGGGCATTAAGCTGTTTAACACTGAACACAGACCACCAAATCCTGCTGTGATTTCTGGCTTCTAAGGTGCAATGCATGTGTTATTTGCTAATGGATGGAGGGTTTCTGTGTTTTACAGAAGGTGGTGGAACTTCCTTGTGTAACAACATGTCAGAGGTACCTGCCAGCAGCTGTCCTTCATTACCTTGCTGCTTTCATCAGTGGCTCCTGGTAGCCCAGACTGACATTGCCTCCCTGGGCGATTTCACATGTGGGCTGAGAGGGCTGTCATCTTGCTTTTGACATCTTGGACTTAGTGTTTAGACATCCTGTGCTTAAAGAACTTCCTAACTTTGAATTTTCTGTCAAATAGAGTGGGTTTTTTTCTGTATTTGAGGAGAGTTAACCTGAGGTTACAAAACATTTGACAAGTGGCGTTACAGCTGGGTAACATGGTCTTTCTGCTTGGCTGCTGGCTGTGTGATATGCTGAAATATTACCCCAAATCTGCTCCATTAAAGGTAGACTCTCAAGTTCGGTGTAGATTAAGAAATTCCAAGTATGTCCTAGGTGCATATTTTTAATACAACAAAAATCCTTCATGATGAAGACGGGTGTGTTCAGTCCTCTGCACAGCAATGCTACCTCCTCATGAATAAGGAAACAAAGAGAATTGAAAATTATTACCTTCGTCTCCGGGTCCTGGTAATTCAAACATTCAACAGTGTCATACATTTCCCAGCCTTCAGATAGAGCCACTTTATCTTGAGATGAAACAACATGTGGAAGTAGATCCATCACATCATATGGGGTTGCTTTGGTACTTGTATCAAATGATAAAACACAGAGCGTTTGCTCTTGGAAATGAACATTTATTGAGGTTTACTTATTGCACATACAATAAAAAGAAGAAAAACTATGTTAAAGTCAGCAATTTAGTTCAGCTAACTCAGTTACAGCCACAGCTTATGGTGGGCTGTGAACATACAACAGGTCAAATACAGCTCATGTAGCATCACCCAAAGTATCCTGTTCCCAAATAAATGGAAGACAGTAAGTGAAATGGGGTTTATGGTGGATGGGGTACTGCAAGGTAGAAGTGCTTACAGCACCATAGCCACTGTGGAGAAATAGACACTTAATCGTGTGTTTACATGCTTCTACAATCAGTTTAATTAAATTACTGTCACAAGCGTATCATTCAATTTTGGCTCTTTAGGAGGACTAAGTACAGCCTGAGAAAACGATGAATTCTGAATAAGAAGATGCAACCGAGTAGGAAATTAGGGTTAACATAACCCTAAGATAAGTTTCTTCAAGAGGTAAATGAAGATGAGTTTTTCACTAGAATGGAACATGCTTTTAAGTGACAAAGACTTTAGGCAAGCAATTTTTATGCATTTTTAGAACAGATGCATGAAAAAAATTCCTAAATGTGATTCCTCAGTGCACTTAAAAGGCTCAGTCATTTTTACATCCATTAATTTAAACATTAAATGAATAAAAATATTAAAAAATGGGGAAAACTCCCCAAATAATGTGCTAAACACTGCATATACACAGGTTATGAATATACCCCAAAATAACACACCTTTGCCTACTTTTATTGATCAAATTTTTAAAAGTGTTGGCTCTGTGTTTATTGTATGTAGCCCAAAAAAATTTCCTGGAAAATATGAATTTAAAAATGGGATAAAAAATGCTATCACTATTCCCATGTAGGGTTTCTTGGCTGAATAATTGCCATGAAAGATACAACAGTGGAAATCCTTCAGTGACGGATTGTAAACTGTATTTCTCTATTGGTGCTCAAATACCAGCGTAGTTTACAGCTAAACTGATTAGGCCCTGGACAATGAATTTCCAAGTTTTTAGCACTTCTCCTGATCCAGATATTAAATGATAGCTAACTTTTCTTACTGAAACTTTGTTTACAGACCTGATGTTTTGCATCAACCCACTACTGATCTCGTGTTACCCGAAATTTAAGTACTAATCTTGAATGCTACATTTTTCACCTCTTAAGCTGTTATTGCTTTTCCCATGGAAGGTTACAAGCCCAAGCCTGGAAAGCTCTATTTCATTGTGAGAGCATTTGGGGTTGTTAGAGTTACTAAAATGAAAAAGATCAGGTCAATATTTGTATCAGGCCCCCTTATGAAAGTGAAGAGTTTGACATCTGCATCACATTAAGGCAGTCCAGTTAATGGGAGCTCCTGTCCTATATAACCAAGCTGCAGGTTTCTGGCAGTTCTGCAAGTCAGACTACCTGCTTATTTAGGACCTAAAATTTCAGTTCTGTGCTAGTTTTCTGGAGTGAAGCTCATAGTAGGGCCAGAGCCTAAACATGGATGTCAGAGCCTGAGTGCTGTTTGAAAATTCGGACCATAATTCAGAAGCGGGAAGATGTAGCAAGTAAATACACCGAATATCATCATAATTAAATCTGTTGGCATAGCGTGGTGTATTCTGGGAATTTATAAGAGCTTGGATAAAGGGGTGAGGCTGATAGCACTACATGCAGTGAAAATGCAGAGCAAGAGGTGATCGTTTGTAAAGAAAACAGCAATTGAAATTATAGAAGGGGGTAGAAAACTGATGTGACACGTGATGCTTTTGTAGACTAAGAAACCTTATTTTAAATATAGATGTATTTTTAAAATAACAAATCAGATAATATTTTTGCTGAAATTTCTTGACTTGTATTGTTGTTGCAAATGTTTGCTTTGCTGGAATGAGTTAAAAAAAAATCAGTACAGCAGGGATGATAAAATAAGACAAAAATCTACCCATGTTTACAGGTATGTGATTTCATTTTTTTCAATACAGCACTTGAAATTTGTCAGGTTCATTGCTGCAAACAAGAAACATAATCATTCTTCTCTCTCAGTGAACACAGAACACAAAATTACATATTTTCTTTAAGAAACCTGCCTCAGATTCCTCCATGAATACTTGAAGTTTTCTGATGTTATCCTCTAACAAAAGCTTCAAATTAACACTAAGGTACTTGACATTATGGAGTGGGGTTCCTGAATAGAGGCCACAGTAAGGTTTTTAAAAGGTCATACTTTAAAAATTATATCACCATTCTGTTCTCTAAAGGTTTCCCTTTTAGCAGTGAAGCTTATTTTTGTGCTATATGATGTCATAGCCCAGATATTTATGCTGAAGGGGAAAATTAATAATTAGGTCACAGATTTACAGTTACTGGAGTTTGAATTTTAGGTAAAGACAAACACAAAGAAGGTTATTGTTGATATCTTTTTGTTTTGGCAGAGACAGTAACAGTGGCCTGGGTGGAGAAACATGTTTTAGTTAATATTGCTGGGTTTATTTTTTTAGTGCTCTGGCTTTTTTTTTTTTTTTTTTCCATTTACTTTAGAGAATCAAAAGCAATTTCTTGAGCTTATTTTAAAATATAATTTCAGTATTTCTAGTTGTATTCATAATAATATCTTATAAAATATCTATCAACTTTTAAATACATTTTTATAATGTAAAATACAATATAATTTCTGTCACTACAAAAATCTTACTGCATGAAAGCATTGAAGGACTGTAATTCAAAGAAATATATAGTATACAAATGTAAATAAAAAACCCCTTCTATTTTGTTCTTTTGAGGAGTATTGAATAGAGTATTTTGTCAAAACTGATATACAACAAGGCCTTTCAAACACGGCCATTGCATTAAAATTTTCCTTTAAAAAATTATTTTTTTTCCCCCTAGCTATCTGTAGTATTATCTTTATCAAATGTAGGAAGATATAGGGGAAAGCAGGCATCTGTAGGTGTTGTTATCTGGCTATTATAAGGAAATTTTGGCTGTTTTGAGTGGCAGATACCTGAGAGATAAACAAACATTTAAGAAATCATACTAAATGCATAAAAGGGACAAGAGTACAGTATGCATAATGTGTTTATATATATGAGATGACTATACAAATCAAAGTGCACTATGTTTACAATACTACCTGAATTATCTTTCCTCTAGTGATTTTTTTTTCTTTAAAACAATAGAATCTGAAAGTCACTCAGAGGATATATTTTATCAGATTAGGAAAACATGCAGTTCTAATAAGTTGGGTAAAAAACACCTCTGGTAATGAAGGACACCAGCTTTCCTGGGAAAGGTATAGTTCCCTAATTCAAAGTAGGCTTTAGAATAGGAAATCAAGATTTTTAAAATATCAACTGGAATTTCTATTCCTTTCTGATTCATCAGTATTTTTGTGCGCTCCTGGATGAATATGTCCTAAGCATCCTTAAACTGATAATGGTGTCTAACGCAAAGGCAAAACTTGCAGAATATTGGGCACCAACTGGAAAATGATTTTATTTCAGCTACCAGTGGCTGATTACTAATAACACAGACTTACTTTGCCTTCGTGATCAGAATACTTACATGATTTTGTAAGCCGTCTACCCAGAATTTATAAATAGGAAAGAAAATAACCCTCGAAAGCCAAACAACTTCTTCTCCTTGTCGCCATATGCTGCATCTTTTCCCTCTAGGTTTTGTATACTCTGTGTGCTGAAGAATGGTGTCTTTTCTTTTCATGTTGCTCTGTCGGCGGTCATAACAGCTATTCTCTTCATGAATATGTAAATCCCATGCATAAAATCAGAAAAATTAGCATGGCGATTCCCACTATAGAATGTGCCCAATTATGTCTGCTAATGCGTGGATAGTGATGATTTAATCTTGGGACTATATGAGCGGATTCAGGTACAGTTGCAAGAGCTGCTGTAATTACAGAGGACCCAAACACACAAGCTGGGTGCGTGCACATGCTGGGGGATCATCGGGCTTTAATAGGAACTGGGCATCTGATGCCTGGCTATGATGGAGTGCTCGCAGATTCATTTACAGGCGCTTTCTCTGATGGGTAGTGACAAGGGAGAAAAATGCCCTAGGTCTGCAACACCCTTCCCTTACTAACTGACACTCATTTGCATTTGAATTTTTTTCTTTTTTTAGTTCCTACTGAATGCTTGCAATTAGAACGGAACGAATAAAAGTTTGGGTAAATAAAGGGGGGAAAATGGTGACCGCATTTGCTGGGCGTCCTTAACTCCCTTGGTTTATCAGGAATGGGTGTTGGAGGGGGGAGGAAGGACATGCAGAAAACAAAACCAAAAAGGCACCACCAGCAATTGATGCATTTTTGTATTTAAATAAGCAGGCGTGCTCATGCATATTTATATGACGTGCATGCCTATGCGCCGCTCTGAGCAGTGGCTCTGCAGCTCGGCTGCAGTAATTAGGCTGATGTAATTATAGCAAAACAAAGCAAGCTTAGGCTGGTGGTGATTTTTTTTTCTCCATACAGTGGGAACATTTAAGACATATGCGTATTCCAGCGTACAAAAAATGAACCTGCACCGCTGTTGGAGGCTAGGAGGACAGTGTGGCCAGTGCACCTATTGTGTCACTGCTGTAGAAAGCAGCTTAGCGATTGGCCACTGTCTGCAGCACATAATACTGACTGGTTATAAAGGACTTGTCTAGAGGAAAGCCTGTAGGTACTCCATTGTCTGGCAAAGTTGATATGACTGCATTCTTTTTGCAGGGGGTCAGACAGCTGAACTGTAAAAGCTGCACAGATTTTTTTTTTTTTTTCCTGTCTTCTTCCTCTGTCTCTCTGTCTCTGTCTCTTCCATACAGCATTTTTCTTTCATGCCCTGTCTCAGTTTGCATAGTTAAAGAGAATGCTAATTAAGATCCCTTGCCTTAACCTGAAAATAATGACTTGGATGTAAATAGAAAACTGGCGATAGTTTAAAATATTCTTGCGTAGCACCAAGATATCAGTTACCGTTCTAGGGGAAAAAAGGAAGAATTATTTTTTTTTTGTAATCAAGGTAAACAAAGAAGAGTTGTTGCTTCTCTTTCTTCCTTTCATTCTTTCCTTTTCTTTTCCTATTTTTCTTTTTTTTTTTAAACCAATGATGCTATGCTATTGCAAGTCAGATAATATTTTATTTCAGAAAGCGTGCTAGCTACATAATGTAAAAGTCCACAAATCAGTTGCAATTTAGTGCTTATTAATCCTTCTTACGATGTAATTCAGTGAAAGAACTGCTTTAAAAAAATTCTTTTCTGTATTATAGACGGATCTAACAACGCAGTCTGGGCTCCGTGCCAAAGGCTGGTATTTCACAGCAGCGACCGCCTTACAGATGAGCTGTGGGAAGCAGGAGGGAGACTCTCTTAGGGTGCCACTACTATGGAGACACAGCTGGGCTGAACAAGATTTGCTTCAAACGACAACAAGAGAGACAGAAAGAGTCTGGTTCGACCGCTGCCCAAGCAGGCAGTAACCAGAAGAGCTAGCAGCCAATCCGGCCATGCTGCACTGTTCGAAACCAGCTCTACATCCCAGCCAATCAGTGACATCACTGGTGAGAAACTCATTTACATCATGCAGTAATGAACTTTGTTTAACGTAGCCTTTTTTCTTTTCTTTTTTTTCTTTTTTTTTCCTCACAGAGATTAGGTCCTCCATTAATTATTCTGCCAGCATAATTTGAATCGCTATGCAAAACGATGGCTACAATTTCTTGATTTTTTTTTAACTGTGTGCTGTCTCTGCAGGTAACCATGGTCATTGTTCCATTTTTTTTTGCTGTTGGCCCCATAAAACCTTTAAAAGTGTCTTTAATTGTTAATATTGTGCATATATTTTTCTTTCATGTATGTTTGTCTCCTTGTAGTCCTTACCTAATGTGGTACTGCTTCCTCCAGTTATAGCCTGAGATTACCTTTAACTGTCTTGGAAGGTAAAAAGGGTGTTGCTGCAGCATTGAGTTTGCATCTTTAGCTGCCATCACGGTCTAAGTACTTATTCTAATGCTTCAGAAATCATTTCGCTGTGGCCGTTTTACATATCTGGCTTTCTCTAAAGGTTCTTACATGCATCTGTTACAACTGAGTAAAGTTCAGTACTGTTATATTTCATTCTTCACCACTTTCAGTCAAGATGTCATTTTATTAATGAATAGAACTGAGATCATTTCTGAACAAATTTCACCCCCTTCCTTCCACCTCGACACAATGCACCTGATTTGCATCCATTTACCAGAATAACTGAATACAAGAGCCAGTATGAAAGGAAGTCAAGGGAGAGCTTGCATGCTGCTTCAGGGTATGTTGCAGCAAAGCGAAATATAGAATTTTTGTTTAGAATGTGCCTAATCTACACAGGAAAGATTAGATCTTAGACTGAAAAACTCTTATCTAGTCAGCTTTTCATATTAGGAAATAGGTTTGGTGTGGGGGATTCGGGGTTTTGTTTTGGTTTTTTTTTTGTTTGTTTTTTAATAATAAACATGCGCATTTTCTTGAGATGTATTCAATTATAAAAGGAAAACGTTTGAGCAAGCCAACATTGTGTTGAACATTTGGATTTAGTTCTTTGTGGGTAAAGTAATTTGTTGTGCGAACAATTTAAAACCAGCCCAGGATACTGTGGAATGCAGAGATTTCAGACTGCATAATCTAATGAGGCAAGGTTTTTCTCTTCAGTATTCTAATAGCTGAAACAGAATCAGATATGAGACAAATTCAATATTGTGTTATTAAATTAAAGCTATATCTGTTGCTAGTGGGCTTCAAGAGGTCAAGTCTTTGGTAAAGAAAAATTGTATTTAAAGAAGTAGCCTGAAATAGAATTTTTGTTACAACATGATAACTTCCCCTCTCCTCATACACAATCATCTACAATTTGTTTACGGTGCTTCAGTTATATATTGATCCTTCTAGTCACTTTGAAAATGCAGAGGATTTAAACACTAAACCATAGCTCTTTCAATGCATGATGCATTCCATCATCCCATCATCAGTATTCTGTGTGCGGCTGTCCTGATTCAGCCACTGGCTCCCCTGCTGCAGATCCTGTAATTTGAATCATGTGTAATAATATATTATCCTACTGGGGGCCTTCTTTCAGTAGGAGAGTGGTTTTATACCTTCTGCTCTAAGAGAACTGTTGGCTCCTTGCCATCTCGTAGCCATTATTCACAGAGGCAATCAAGATAGTCTTCCTTAAGGAATAACATCTGCACAACTGCATGTGCCAGAAATATGAAGCCTCCCCTCACGTTATAAATTTGGTTTTCTTGGGAGCAGGAATATTTGAGAACACTGAAGCACAAAAGCTGGACATTTACAGGAATACATCAAAAGTGTATTGAATGTGCCATGTGCTGAAACCCAGGCTGTGAGGACATTTGGAGTGGCTAACACAGGCCGAGGAGAAGAAAACAGGAGCTGGTGGCTACTCTGTGATTTTTGATAATATTTAATCAAACTCATGTTTTTTGACTTAGCTGATGATTAGGGGTGGAGTAAAAATGTGATGTTTGCCTTGCTGACAAGGTAATTTTCTAACTAGGATGTTGTTGGAGTGGTGTCAGCTGGGACTGGAGCTGCATTTCCCAGGTTGAGAATCTAACCTGTTTTGATGCATTCAACAGGATGCAGTGTCAATAGTGAATGAAAAACAGATACCAAAGGGACCAAGAGTGTAGAAAATATGAACACTTCATAACAAAGTAGCAAATCTCAGAAATGCAGAATATGAAGACATGAACTGTATTCATACAACATGAATTGTATCTGCTGGTAAAAGCTCTGTAGGGCATCCAAAGGTGAGTGAAAGCAGCTGCTTAGAGCAGAGGCAGAGGAACCCCAGATCTGTGCAACTCTTTCAGCTGTAGTCTGTGCACTGCTGCCACATGTAGCAGATACACCAGAACCATGGCCTACAATTTTCTTTTGTTCACATAACAGCCACCCCTAAAACACAAACAAAATATCCTGAGATCTTATTTTTACAAATATGCTTTTTGTGTAAGCATATAGAGCGATATTTTCTGTCTTGCACAACTTGTTTGACCATTCCTGTTAATGATAACAGATTTATCATTTTTTATTTAGGGAGGAGAGAGGGGAAGTATTGGGGATAGAAAGACACAAAATTTGATTTAGCATGTTTATCTCATCCTGAAGCTTACATAGTTTTTGTTGAGAAACAGCAATGCAGCTGTAGTAACTAATTCTATGCAAGCTGTGTTTATTTCAGTACTGTTGAGGTATATATAGCAGGGGAGGGTCTTCTTGCCATCACCTCTTGTTTTACCTTCTGGAAGACAGAAATAAAGTCCATAACATGGCTGAAAATCAAAAGTGCTAATATTTAGGAACTGAAGGTCTTCTGAGACTATAGGAATGATAGTTAAATAGGACTCAGCTGGTGGCTGACTTTTAAAGTATCTTCTTAGAGGGAAGACCCTCAACACCTGAATAATCTGTCATATTTAAAATACTGTACAAAAATCAAAATTTTTTAAATAAACAAGGGAAGTCCAGTAATGTGGCTTAGAAATAAGACAAAATTGCAAATAAGACAAACAGGCTGGTGACTGCAGCTTACTTCCTGGCTTATTCCACCTAGAAGAGGGGAAGAGAGCTTCATAGGCCATTGATGATTCATTTAATAACATTCTCCATACAGTTATTAAGTTTCCAATAATAGGGATCAATAGGAAAAACAATACAAAAAGTCATAAGGATTTGATGAATCACAGGAAGACAAATCACCTTAATGACAGCTGAACTCTGACATGAGGAAGCAGACTAAGCAGAGAATGGCATTTGCCATAGTTCATCCTATTTAAAAGAAGTTATGTCATTCTGAAGGATGAACCAGCAAATAACAGCCACTGGAAATTGCAAGATATTTCTTTTCTACTTCTGTAAGCAAATACATTGTACTAGATTCTGTTCTTCTTGTTCTTCGTTTCTGCTTTCTGATAAAAGTCCTAACAAAAAGTCCATTCGACAGCTTTCTTCTTTCAGAAGAAGATTATTTCAATAGCTGATGTTTCCAAGTAGGATGTCTACATGAAGAGGGTATGGACACCTAAATTTGTTTTCTGCCATTGCTTAGTGTATAAACAACCTAATTTTTACAGTTCAAGCTATACCATTTATAATGAAAACAATGAGACTGGACAGCAGAGATGACACTAATAGTGAATTACTGCATATAAATTTTTATATAATATCAATTTTTTTTGTACTTTATGAGAAGGTTCCTCTTTTCTCAAATATTCAATATTTAAACAACCAATTTCATTAAATCAGTTTTTAGAATTAAAGGTTGCAATACTAGGAAAACACACTGTCATGGTTTAACTTCAGCCAGCATCCAAGCACCACACAGACGCTTGCTCACTCCCCAGCCAGTGGGATGGGGAAGAGAATCAGAAGGGTAAAAGTGAGGAGACTTGTGGCTGAGATAAAGACAGTTATAGGTAAAGAAAAACACACACAAGCAAAGCAAAACAAGGAATCCCTTCACTGCTTCCCATGGGCAGGAGGGTGCTCAGCATTCCCAGGCAAGCAGGGCTCTATCACATGTAATGGTGACTTGAGAAGACAAATATCATCACTATGAACATCCTTGCCTCCCTCCTTCTTCCCCCAGCTTTATAGGCTGAGCATGACTCCACATGGTCTGGGATATCCCTTTGGTCAGGTGGAATCAGCTCCTAACTCCTTGTGCAGCCCCAGCCCACTCACTGGTGGGGTTGTGTGAGAGACAGAAAAGGCCCTGGCTCTCTGATCACTGCTCAGTGACAACAAAAACATCCCTGTGTTATCAACACTGTTTCCATCACAAATCCAAAACTCAGCCCACACCAGCCACAATGAAGGAAATGAACTCTACCCCAGCCAAACCCAGCACAGGCACAAGGAATCAGTGACACTGTTACCCTTTGAAAGGGCTGCACATCCTCTCTCTTTTTACAACATATGACGTTGAATTGGCTTCAATATTCCATATAAATCAAGACTAGAATACTCTGTAGATATTTATCTAAAGGCAAAGGATATTGAGCTATCTGGCCTCTTTTATAGTCTGTAGCAAAAGGGTGGAAATGGTAGAAAACCATAGAAGAATGTCTGCCTTGCTGAGTTTGGTCTTAAAATCTAGATGTACATACATACATATTTCACTTGGGCATAGAAATATTCTTTGAGTACGGATTTTTTATTACCTGGATTTTGTTTTAGCCATTACTGAGATACACACTCATCTAAGACTGCGTAGGAAAGAGCTTATTTATGGGGTACTTTAATACTGAATCAAAATACGATCTTGGGTAAACAAGGTCAGTTACTATTTTACTGTGACACTTCAGCTTTCTTCACTTTAAATTAGGTTGTGGGAAATGGAGTGTGATGGCTCTTTCCTGTATGAGCAAAACCCTGGAAGGGACCCAAAACTGTTTTCTAGAAGCAAGTACAGAAAAACTGGTGAATATAGATATAGGAGTCATCAGTTGTTCAAGGACACTCCTACAATATTTTAAGGGTTAATACCAGAAAAGAGACTCTTTCTTGGCCTGAACTGCCCTGAAATATCTTTATTTTCATGGTGGCTAATGGGAGGGGAGCTGAGCAGTGCCTGCTGCACTACCTCACCCTGAAGGCTGTCAGACAGGGGCTTTGATGTGCAAGGCAGCAAACTGCTGACTTCTGGGGTTGTGTTTTTATTTCTTCATGCAGTTGTTTTCATTTTTCATGTCACATGTCAGTGCTGTATAGTGCTTAGTGGAAATTTTGGAAACTAGACATGTTTTATTAATGCACCTATAGTTTTTCATTTTATTCCTGCATTTAAATGAAAGGAGAAAACATCTTGTTATAAGAAAATCCTTAACATGATAAATTTAAAACAATTGTTTTCACCAAGGGAATTTGAGCTCTGTGTTATTATCCAGCAATTATAAAATTAAACACTAGTACTTTGTTATGAAAACTATCACTTAATGCTTTTGGAAAACGTCTTTAGAAAGATTAAAAAAGTCACACTGAGTGAAGTGAAAATCGTAGAAGAGTACCATGATTTATAACAGCTTATGTTTTTCACCTCATTTGAGTTCATCGAGCAATGAAAGCTGGCTCTGAAGGGCAAATGTAGAGAAATATCTTTGCCAAATTCATAGGTTAGAAGGCTGGATTGAGGAGGGTTGGATTTCTTTTAACATGAATAAACAGGTCCAAAAGGCCCAATGACATGGACATTCTAAAAACCCCCTTAGATTGGAAAGATAATGATTAAAAAATATTCACATAATCTCAAGCAATGTATAACCACAGAAAGGGGTACAAGCAGACCAAAACAGCAGCGAGAGAAGGGTACAGTTCTGATTAGCTATCAGCTGTAACATGAACCAAGTTATCTTGGTAGTGGAAGCAGACTTGCTTGGTTAACAAGGTATGAGGTAATTTACCTTTGCAGCAAGCTAATTAGCTGAGATCGATCCCTCAGGTTGTTGAGATAAATTCAGTTTCACCAGATGGCTCTGCATGGTGCAGTATGTATCCAAAATGGCTAACGAGAGGGTCACAAAAGCCAGAATTATCTTGAAAGTCAAAAACTAACCCTCATTCTCACAATTCCAATCTAGGATTGGAATGAGAAGGAATTTTCTTCAGAAAGACCACATTTTATAAATATTTTATATGACATGCACAGACTTCCCATACTGGCTGGCAGTGTCCTGGTTCTGGCAGAGTAGATGTTTTGTGCAGAATTTTACTTGGAAAAAGAAAAGTGAAGGACGTTAACTTTGAGGGCAGAAAGTTGGAACTGAATCACCAGGGAACTTAACTGTACTCCAAGAGGCTATGAGTGCAATGTCACTCTTTTGAAATCTGTTGCTGAGCACATCAATAGCTGTTTTTACACATTGAATCCTTGATGTTGTATGTTTTCATAGCTGGAAATAAGTTTAATTAGTATGTATGGAGATAGAAAAATGCCCTGACCACAACTTGCTCAGTATCTCAGAAGTGTAATCAAGTCTTCTTGTTCACTGCAAAGATAAATTGATATTTTTGTCTCTAGGTCTGTTCTTCTGTTGGTATTTTGGAGGACTCTGAGAGGAGCAAGAAGCTTTGGGCTGAGGCAGCAACATGAGGATGACTGCCCTTTAAAATGGGGTTGTAGCAAGGAAGCCAGGCTTGCCTGCTCCTGTTATTAGCTGCTTGATCCTTGGGCTTAAACTTTGCCCAGCCACTAAAAAATCGAAGGGATTATTCTTTTATTTACATCATAAAGGAGATGCAGATTATGGGGCTATCGTGTTTTGAAGAGAGGCCGAGTGGGAATAAGAAACATTTAAAACATTTTGGGCTTTCCAGTGAAGTTGGAACAGTGTTTGATTCTATAGAACCTGTAAGACCTGTGCTGAAAAATACACTGTAGCTGATTTGTGACCATTTTAGTGCATCTGATCTAGTGTGCAGAATTTTTGATGTTTTGCACCTGGTAAAGTGGGTGGGGAATTTGTACCTGTGCAATGAAAATTGCTGTTTCTGTAAAATCTCAGCTAGCTTTGGGTAATGGTTGTTACCAAAAATTTTCAAGTGTAACACAGGTAAGAAATGGAAAAATTATATTCCACCCCTGGTCAAGTCTCCTCAAAACCAATAAAAAAATTACCTAATAAAAACTTTGCTTTTGATATGGACTGGCAAAAATGCACGTAGGAAGTTGCATTTTAGCATGTCATATTTTAAGAAGGGTAGCTGGGCTTATTTTCTCCTTTATGATCCATGCTCAAAACAAGGAACAGGTGATATATTAATACATACACACATAAAGGGGTACAATGGAAAATTGCACCTTAGGACACTCCTGACTACAAAAATGATCTTTGTTCAAAAAATTACCTTTCTTCAAAGAGTGTTCAGTCAAATTCATGGATGCAAAACCTGTGAAGAACTGTTAAACACATTGGTATTACCTCTAACTCAGAGAATCCCTGACATATGAATTGCTGCAGACTAGGAAGTTATAGCAGGGAAGTATCTCTGTGTGTCCTTACTTTTTTCTCTTAGGTATCCATTTAAATTTTCCTCAGTGCCATCTTCAGGAATCAATTGACTTTAGCTATAATAAATAAAATACAGTTGAGCACATAGCGTATGCACAAAAGCAAAACCAGCTAGCCACTAAATTGTTCTTTTAAGGGAATTTTGATGGTGCATAAAATAAAGCATGTGGAAACACTGTTGTCAATTAAAACAAGATATTTTGATTTCTTGAATGTTCAGAGGTGTTTACAATTTATCGGCAATGTTGAAGTATTTCTGCATTTTTAAATCCTTTTGGAATGTCCCATTCAACATCACATTTTTTAATTTGGCACACTTTGACCATCTTGGTAATGAAAGAAAATCCAAAATGGTAAAACACCTTGCTATGTAAAAATTTCTTATGTTGATAATTTTCAGCAGGCTGCTATATTAGAGTGAAAGGCTGTATTCCCCTTTTCCATTAACTGAAGGATGCTGACCTGTCCTAAAGCCTGCCCATCAAATACCTATGAAACAACAACTCTGTGTGTGAATAGCTTCTTCTTAGATTCCCATAAATTTCTCCCAGGAAATTTATATTCTATGTCTGTTTCCTGTAGATTACTTCAATTAGTCTAAGACTTTTAGTGAGAGGCAGTTATAATGCTTTGGGTCTTTAAGCTATTAACATATCATTCATGGTAATACATGCAAAATCTTGAAAATGATGTAGATTTACTGTCCAAGCAGAATGGACTAAGTACATGTAAATGTGCATATTTTTAGTAAAAGTTCTCATTGTTAAAGCAGCTGCTTTAATTGGTCTACAAAACTGAAATTATTTCCCTTTGTTTCTTGTCCTGCAGAATATGGGCATGGAATTAAGACTATGATAATGATGATTGCCATGCTGAAAAAAAAATATTTACATTGTAAACAACACCCAAGCACTAGTTAAAGCTGAAAACAAGAATATAAGAAATGACAATCTGTTGGTGTTTTGCAACAAAATATATTTCCACTTAAGTCACTGAAAAACAACAAAATGCTAAGCGTAGTTTCCACAATTTTTAGAAAGTTACAATGATCAGAGAGATCTGGAAAATTCTGGGGTTTAATACTTCTGTGGAGATGTTTCTAAATAGTCAACATTGTGTCATTGTAAAAAATTATAATAATTGCATTTGCAAATTTTTTGTGAGTCCTTTTTGAAGACACTGTGGTTCTGCTTTCAATCCAAATTTGGAAGCCAACATCAACATGAATGTTGATGTGAATGCAAACCATTATGTTGATAGAGTTACATAATTTGAGCATGCATATTCATTTTCTGACATGTATTTGAAACTATATTTGTGTCTTTTCTAAAAAATCTGACTTAGCTGACTACATAAAGTCCCGCCCCACAGCTGTGTCTTCCTGTGCCGTTCTGATACATATCCGAGATAGTCTGGGATTTTATTGCATTATCAGTCATCTTCCCTGTAGGGGACAATAATAATCACCTGTCCCCTATTGGCCTGTGTAGAAGTTGTGAGGTATTTGAGGCAAAACTTGCCTTCCTGTGCTGTGTGTTTGTTCAGAGCCCAGCGCAGGGGCCAGGGGAGCATCCAGGGGTTCACACTGTGCCAGTCACGCCTGGGGTGGTGTCAAGGGAAATGGGCGCAGTAGGTGGAGAAATGTAGTAAAGAAGGTTATTTCCAAAACTCTGCCTACTTTCTCTGGTGCTTCTGGCAGACAGTCTTTTAGAAATATGGCTATGACAGAGTGTGGAGACAGCCTGAAATGCCAGCCCAAACAAGAGTTGAACAGTGGTTTATACCCTGGTCCCTGTCCGTTGTCTGAAGTCAGAGGTCTCCAGCTGCACATGGGCAGGTGTTGGGAGTGGTGGGTATGCGAGACATGGTGTCACTGGGAACTCTGTGTGTGGCCTAAATGTTTCTTTCCTTCCTTAATTTACCTGCTCAGCCTTTTACCATTGTTTCTTTTACTCCCGTGTCTGTGGAATACAGAAATGTATGTCCTCACTAAAATATGTCTCTAAGAGAGAGCTGGGTACAAAGTTTGTGCTCCTCAAAACCAGTTGCCTTATACCCCTAATAGTTTGGCTCCCCTAAGTGGTAGATATATTATTCCTTTTCTCTCATTTCTTTTCACAGTTCCTGTTGCCTGTAGTGCTTGTTATTAGTGTGACTTATTAAAAGTTTTCAAAGACTTCTTTGTAGCTTTCAACTCCTCATGCCTTCCTACTAATGCAATTATTATTTGAATCTTAATATTCATTGTAGCAATCAGAGCAATGTCTTGTTGTCACTGCAGACCTAAAGGAATCAGGAGCTTGTGTTGCTGCTCAACAATTATTCAGAAAAAGATCCTGTCCAAATGACAAAAAAAAAAAAAAAAAAAAAAAAAAAAAAAAAAAAAAAAATTAGAAAAAAGTTAAAAAGAAACAGAAACAATGCAGTTCAGTGTGCTAAGAACAGAATGTTAAGGGTTGGAACGGACCTTAAAGCTCGTCACATTCCAATCCCCCTGCCATGGGCGGGGACACTTTCCACTAGACCAGGGTGCTCAGAGCCCCGTCCATCCTGGCCTTGAACACTCTCAGGGGTGGGGCAGCCACCTGTGCCAGGGCCTCACCATCCTCACAGGGAGGAATTTCTTCCTAATATTTAGCTGAAATTCCACCTTTTTAATTTCACACCCATTACTCCTCGTTCTATCACTGCAATTCCTGATGAAGTCCCTCTCCACCTTCCCTGCAGGCCCCTTCAGATACTCCAAGGTTCCTGTCAGGTCTCCACACAGTCTTAATATTTATGTAACAGAAAACTCTGCCAGTTTCAGTACATAAATCCCACTTTATATCTTTAAAATGTGGACATTCTCCTGTTGTTCACCATTAGCATTGTACAAGAACATGTAGATTGTTCTGTACTATCATCTTAATAACTTGTCCCTGTAAGTGGTGTTATTTTGCTCTATTCAAAAGCTTTTAAAAATAGAGTTAATCACACATTTCCCAAGTACAAGGATGCAAATCAAGGATGTTTGACTCACAGTGCTGAAGGATACAGAATCACCCGTAATCAGAGATCTCTCTGTTTATCTGGACTCTTCTATTTTCTGATCTATCTTAGTAAGGTGCACTCTGAAAAAGTGGTACCAATATATAGAGAGCATTACTTTGAAGAATTCAACCAGTCATAAACAAACACATCCTTTACCACATTTGGGAAAGATAGAATAATAGGAGGAAATTGAAAATATAAAGCTGATTTTTAAGAAATTAGCTCTTGAGATAATCCATTTATCAGCTCTTTTCAAACCTTTATGTACAGCTAGCGAACTAGACAATTTGCTCTCTCTCTTCTTTGTACTCATTGCATTTTGTACTTTGATAATAGCAAGTTTATTTCCCACTGTACTTAAAACAATTCAGTCCATTGGTTCTGTCCTCTCTACTGGTGGATCATTTCAGCAAGTCTCTCAGCGTGCATTTTCACTTTGATCATACCCTTTCCATCCAGTTTAAGGGAATTAGATGGATTCTCAAGGGAGCTCAAGTAACTCTTCAGATTGGTTTTGTTGAGGTAATTCACTCAGTGGTGAAAAAATGGAACACCAACAAGGAAATATAGGAGCATACTCGGATTCCTTTTTCACTGGGATAATCCTTGAAAATAAAGCCTTGTATGATGTAAATTCATGCAGCATCGTAGAACTAAGTGCATCTGGTAAGCCACAGGCAACAAATCAGCTCAGGAAAAAGTGTATTTACTGCAGGCAAAGGTCCTGGGAATTGCTTAGTTAATATAAAACAGTTTAAGTGGCCTTCAAGGAAATATTTGAAAGAAAGAAGAGTTTATGTCACAAGTCAGTTTGAAAAAGTTTGGTGGGGTTTTTTTTTTTTCATCTCTTTGACCTGATAATCTGAAGCATCAGCAACCTCTTTCAGTATGGAAATCTCAGTGTTAGATGCTTTCTCCAGTACCTGTGTTAACTTCTGTTGGGCTATTTCTAAATGTTGACTTGCAAGAACTCACACTCCTTTCTTGTTTCCTGGACAGAAACTTCTCCAGCTTCTATAGTTTACCCTCCTTTGTTAGTTGCAATATTCCTTGCTGCACAGATAACCTTAATGTTTATTTTTTGCTACTTAACCCTGATAGGCAGCTTAAGCTATTGTTTATCCTGTGTATTTTTGGCCAGATGCTAGAAATCCTGATAAAATCCCACATCTAGAATCTTTGCAAAATAATGAACGAACGTGCATTTCTAGCGGTGTGCTTTCCCACTGTATGCGGATAAAAAACTTTAAAGGACCTAAAAGATTTCAATTGGCTGCACAGACCACACTTGCGTAATAAAAAAAATCAGCTTTCTGTTCACATTTATTGAAAGAATTAACATACATTTGGTATTGACTAATATCCATTCCAACTCCCGTTTCTCTGAATAATGAGTCAGTTGCATCCTTTCTGTCCAAATCTGGGCCTTTTGGGATCCTGGAAAATGAAACATTCTTTAAAGGAATTATCACAGAATCGCAGAATGGTTTGGGTTGGATGAGACTTGAAAATCATCACATTCCAACCCCTGCCCTGGGCAGGGACACCTTCCACTAGACCAGATTGCTCAGGGCTCCATCCAATCTGCCCTTGAACACTTCCAGGGATTGTCTCAGCCTTGTTTTAAACTCTCTTGTCAACTCTCTGCTTCACAGTGGTATTTGAAAAAGTTGTTCCATTTGTGTGGTAGCCTGAAATGTATTCAGTGACTGCTTATTAGAGCAACACACAGCAGACATGTAACGAGGAAGAAACCAGCGCATTTTGGTAAATTAGCTATTGGATTTGCCTGGCGCAATCAGACAGGAGGCTTCAATATCACTTGTGAGAATGCTGGGAAGTGCTATTTGGAAAAATAAGCTCATTTTCTCAGTTGTTACGTGGCTGTACCTAATCTTTGTAGCTGCACCTAAATACATTAATGATTTTCACAGTTGAGTTTATATCTTTGGTTTTATTACAAAGAAAATGCAATTTTTTAGCTGTTCCCTGGTGAGTTGCTCTGTTCAGAGATGAGTTTTGGAGATAACATCAGGTATTGCTATCTCCTATTAGAGGATGGTTGCTATTTTTGCTTCTGCCTCTTGTTTGCTCTCTTTATTTATTTTGTGTTTTTATTGAATTTACTGTTATGGACAATTTGTGAATAAGAGCCAGCCTTTAACAGTGCTAGAACTATGTCTCCATGTAGATTTTTATGGTTATGTATAAAAATACATTGTGCCTAGTTTTTGCATTAAAAATTACAGTATATTGAGGAAGGATACTTGGAATAATATTTTTTTATGTGTGCGTGTTTGTAATGTTCATGTTCTTTAATAATATTTAAGAAAAGCACAAGTGAAGCAGCATCTGGTATTGAAGACAGCAAATATGCTAAAAGTAGTAATTCTGTTTGGCAATGTAGGATGAATGTGTGTTGTTAGGGGAATCACAGTCAATAGTTCTATGATTTGTTGGTTTGAATTTTTTATTTAGTGAAAATAGACTAGGAAAAGAGTTTAAACTTGACTTGTGCCAAGAGACCAAGTACAAGTGGGAAGTCAGTGGACATCTGCTTTGGTTTTGTACGAAAACCTAATCAGACTCATGTTTGGCATGCATGCTCTGTATAAGTGTTATGTGATGCTAAGAACTTCTTTGTTCTCATGTCCTGATTTGCTTAGTAGTAGGCAATGCACTGTCTTGATGTGTTTTCTGTGGACATAGTGCTTGAAACCTTTAATACAAGCATTTTCCTGGGCCACGCTGGCCTAGAAAAGAAAGAATCCTAGAAATTTTTAGGAACATTTGAAAAATCTTCCACTCTGAGAGCAAACACTGTATTTATAGAGAAACCTACAAAAACCCCCAAACTATGATGAGCTGCAAGAATTAGTTGAAAAAATGCTTGGAGAAAATAGGGGAGAAAAAAGCCAGGACAATGCCTATGTGTGACTTGCTCAACTTTTCTCTTCCAAAAAGAAAGAAACAATCAAAAATTCTATGCAACAAGTTCTCAAACTTGTTGAGAAATTTTTGCCCAAATTAAAATATTTGGGCCTTTTTATAGACATCAGATAACAAGATAAAGAGAATCTTTACTAGAGACACATTTTAATTAATTAATTGACGTGTTTCTTGTTTCAGCTTTTTTTTTAAATCAGAAACTGAATGTATTTTGTTCAGTTCTGTTCTATGCAGGCTAAAATGTGAAGGGAGTTCTAGCAACTATTAGAAATCTTTGGATAAGAAAATACAGGAAATTTACCACCACATAATATCTTTATGGCTAGTAATTCAGTGATGAAAGGGATATATTCCTTTAGAAGGAGGGGAAATTATTTCTCTGATGGCACTGTGAAGCATTTCAGATGAAGCATAAATAATTGTGATGGCTAAATGAACACAGAAAGATTGGGAAAAGTGGCTAAGCCTTTGTGTCGTCTTAGACATTGTATGTGTGTTTGCCTATCTAATGTTTTTGGGGAGTGGTTGTTAAATTTTAATGCTCTGAGGAATATGGACCGAGGGCTACCAGAACTCCTGTGCAGGAGGCAGTTTCAGTTGTGAAGAGCAAACCACTGTAACAAAACAGTTGGACTTCAAGGCCTCTTCTACACACAGGTCTGCCACAGGTAAACTTGTGGATTAAAATAAAGGATTGCTGCATGTGGAAACAGTGTCATTTTATGTAAGAACTTTGACTTCTGGCTGCCTTGTTCTTCCCATTCTACTGGGAAAACCCAATGTTCACACTTATATTGAATCCCTTTTGGAAAGTTCAACATAAGTGCAAAGCAGCTTCTGACTAGTGAAAACAAGTTGTGGTTCTCATATAAGAGTGAAGTTCATTGAGGTCACAAAGCAAATTCAACTTCTTGCAGCAAAGCTTTTTTGATCTGAAGGCTGTTCAGCTTTCCCTTGAAGTGCATGCTAAAGGAAGAGATGTCTTCTAGCCAGAGATATCCACAGAACCTTCACCAATATGCTTTCTGTTTGTAACTTTGCTTTGTGGTTTGTTTGTATTTGAAATTTTCTGTGAATGTAATATTTCTATATCGTGCAGCAAAAGAAAGGTAAAGGAATGGGGAAAGTGAAACGAAGAAGGGTGATTTGATAGGAACATGATTACTGAGTAACATAGATAAAGGGTTTGGGAAGGGATAAAAAGATACATTTCCACCAGAAATCAGAGCTACTAGCTAAGAAATAATGTCAGAGTTGGAAGTAGTAAAATTATTAATTTGCCTTGTTTTGGAAGTTGTTTCCATAGATTTTATCATAAACTCCCCTAATACACTCTGATTCTGCTGTTTCCACTACAGTCTCTGGCTCTAATTAAAGCAAGGAGATTTGATTTTGGAACCTGATTGTTACCTTGGAGCTGTTCTTCTGGACTCTGTTAATGGTTTGTCAAAACCTTCTTTAGTATGCTGAACTTTGCAAGAAATCTTGTGGGAAGCTGTTCCTTGTTATGGGATTTTGGCATCTGTTCTTCATACTCAGGAGCAAAAAGTGCTGAGACCATGAAAGGAAGCTGGCAGTCAGGTTAGGGAGATGGGAGGGAGACACATTTTTCTCATATAGAGAATATCACACTTTTCCCCTGTGTGCAACATGCAGACATTGCTGGCAGGAAAATGGATGTTTCAGCAAAGCACCCAAGGGCTCTCTGTCTCTGGGGGCACAAAATTACCTTCTTATATTCTACAGGTGGTTCCTGCATCAATGTCAGGGAATGTAATTTAGTGAGCAAACCTGCTAACTTTGAGCTGTCTGTGCGCTACTGCTACATTGACTCAAAAATACTGGCATTTCACAAAGTGTTAGGGTAAAACTAATTGTTATTTTTAAAGGGTAAATTGGGGGGTGTCTTTGTTTTGTTAGAGAGGATCATGCCTTGGAAAAGACTTCTCTTTCTCGTTTTGTTTTTTGCTCTTGTTAAAAAGAGCGGAAGAGGCAGGGAGATGAAGTGGTGGCTTCAGACCAAAAATGCTATTAGTTTATCCTTTCTTCCCAAGATAAGTGACTGAATAAGTACTATTTATTTTCCAAAGTAGAAAGAGTGATTTTTTTTTTTTTT
>VZTJ01002567.1:853248-893858 GCA_013397795.1 Orthonyx spaldingii | reverse complement strand
TTTTTTTTTTTTTTGTGAATTCAACCACTATAGACTGTGACTTTCTTGGCTGGATCCAAAGTTGGGCTTAATTGCTATTATGGTTTTTAATTACTGATTTCACTTTTATTTGTTGAAGTCACAGCTTTTTGTATTTATCAAAGAAAGGCTGCATGAAGAGATCATAGCAGACATAGGAGATTAAACCCCTAGTCTCAATTCAGTGAAACAATGCACATATTGTCACTAAAACTGTTTCTTTTCTCCTCTTTGATTTGCTGTACTTAATTAATTATAATGTGCAGGCAATAAAAATTCCCAGCTTTTATTATTAAGCTTTGTAAGTCAGGGCTTTACCACTTCGTCTCACTTTGAACAGTCCCTTTGCACAAGTAATGGTGCTGTTGCAGTGATTTGGATTATTTACAGGGCAAGGATGGACTCAGGCAAGGAGGATGTTTGATTCCAAACTTGAATAATGAGATGAGATGCTTCGAAAATGTTTGAGTAGGTGGGTAGTGTGGTAGTTTTTACAGAAGTGTCATGCAGAAGTTAAAGCACTCGTTGTTTGAAAAGCAAAAGGTAAGTGCCTTCAGCTTGGAAGGGCAACACGATACCCATTCCTGAATGCTTCCAGCATTGGTCTTGCTCTGTTTGTTCTGAAGTGGGAATCCAGCTGATGAGCATTGAAATCAAATAATCTGACTTTCTCTTCCCATTCATAGCATGTAGAATACATTATGGAAAACCTGTTAGGACAGTTGTATTCATCTGTTACGTTTTGGGAAAACAGAGCGTTTTCAATCTTCCGTCCCTTCTCATGTGTGCCCGTAGGCAGAAATGTCATTTCCCTGACTCCACTTGCCTCATGCTTTGCCTTATCCATTCAAGTTTAACTGGCTGCTGGAAAACTTTCGCTGCTAATGGTGGCTATTGAGAAGTGTGATGGACTGATAATTAGAGTTCTTTGGGCAATGCTCCCTTTTAAATCTAAGGCAGATTTGCTCAAAGTTTAGTCATCTTCTGCCGAGCTTACTGGCTGTGTAAGCTAGTAAGCCTTTGATTTAGGCTCTGTCAGAGGTGGCTGAGTGTTTTCAGTTTGCTTTGATTTCTTTGAGAGCCTTTGGCAAAATTCTTGGTTTCTTGGATTTTTCACAGCACCATCTTTCTAAAAACACCATAGTAGCTCTTGAATTATGTGCTGAGATTACCGACCTTTCTAGGTCTGAATTTAATTTGCAGTGATAAAAATGACAAAAATATAGACCTTTATTGTTAAGACTTGATAGTTATGTGGAAATCTCTCCCAGAGCTGTGGCATTTTTAGTTCAAGCTATGAGGTTAATATTGCTGGTTTTGCCAGGTAACCTTATGGGAAAAGAAATCCAACTTTACATACAGGTCTGGTGATAGAATGACTTAAACAGGTGCTGGAAAGGGCTATAACTTGTATGCCTGGAGGTATTCCCCTTGAGGTTCAGACTTCCCTATACCTATCCTTGCTACATGTATATATAACCTACTCCTCTTAGGATTCCCATTTTTTTGGAGGTACAAAATCAGGTTAATTCATAGTCTTTCTGTTTATGCATAATCATGAGGTTTTGCAAAAGAAATGCCACAAAGTGTGATAAGTCCTCAGAAGAGCACTGCATTTATGAAAAACAGTTTAAACATGATTTTTAAAATTACATATGCAAGTAATACGCATTGGAAGAACTGACATCAGGTTCCTGACTGCATTTGAAGTGACTCCTTCTATGGTTTCTTAAAGAATAAGTAAGAGAAATGTATTTAAAATTACATTATTAGGGCTCGCAGTTGCAGTCCCTTTTTTAAAAGAAATGAGCCTATTGTATGTTTTTTCTTGGAAACCATTAGCAGAATATAGCAACTGTGCTGTTAACAATTCCAAAACTGTTATTATATTTAAAAAAAAGTAAACAAAAGAATGAACACATGCAATTTATTTTTTACAAAGGGAGTGTATGTGGTCCACTAAGAAGAAGTAATACACAAAATAAAAAATCTTCTAATAGTCAGGTTGGGTCTAGTGGAGGTGCTGGCACATACAATCTTTCTGCCTAACAGGTTTTTAGTAAGAGAAATTAAGCTCTGCTACTTTGACTTTTTCTTAGTGTTATTGAAGGGTTTGTATGTAGGAATGTGTGCCTTTATCACATGGTTTCATAAACTCTTCCTTTTGAATATTCAAACCATTTCAACAAACTGAATCCTTACATTCTAAAGTGTTCCTTAATTGCAATGACTGGGTCTCTTCCTTCCCAAACTTTCAGGTCAGGAGCCATGAGCCTTTTACCTTTCAGGGGCCCTGGAGCCTCTGGCTGCGTGCTGCTCTAGGACCCGGGTACCTGCTCTCACTATAACTTGGGTAACCCTTTCCTGGGCTTACAGGACAGGCTCAGTTTGAACTGCCACATGTGACTGAACCATAAACTAACAGGCATCCAGTCTTTGTTCCAAACAAAAAGTCACTTTTACTTTAAGCAGTGTAAGAGATAAAATAGTGTGTTTCCACACCTCGTTCCATCACATCTCTCAGTGAAAAAGCCAGCATTGATTCTGGCACAAAGAAGTCTTCATTTCTCATTATCAGTGTCTTCTGGAAAGTGATTTCTCCAGTCATATTTCTCTACCTCTACTTTTAAAGAAAAAGGAAACCATCACCTCACTTTATAAATTCTAGGTTTTTTTTTTTTTAGATGACCTTCTGACTGGTCTTATCAGATGATTAAGAAATACCTAATTATCTAAAGAATTACTAACTACCACTCTCATGCAGCAAAAATTGGGAAGAGACTCTACTACTCCTCCTATTCCAAAGGGTGTTCAATAAAGTATTCAAAGAAGTTTTGTCCAAACAGGATTAATGAAGATTTACTGTTCCTTCTCTGCCAACTCGGTCTCATTATCCCATGGATGGAAATTTTCTCTTGATTTGATGAAATGTTCACAAAGACGACACAGAAGACAAATGTGTTTCATTCTAAAAGGAGTTCTCAGAGGCAGGTACACAGAACTGATGTGGTCAGAGAAGTCAAGCTGTCATTGAGGAAACCTGTATGAATATGCAAGGATACTTCAATGGCTTGTGTGGATGAACAGGAAGCTCCTGGACAAACTCAAACACAAAAAGGAAACCTACAGAGGGTGGAAGCAAGGACAGGTAGCCTGGGAGAAATACAGAGAAATTGTCTGAGCCACCAGGGGTCAGGTTAGGAAAGCTAAAGCCCTGAAAGAATTAAATCTGGTCAGGGACATCAAGGACAACAAGAAAAGCTTGTAGACTCTTACAAACTGCTATAGTTATTGGTCCAAAGGTTTAAGCTGTGACAAGCTCCATTGGTGTTTGAATTTGTTTCTTTACCACTGCATTAGCAGCTCTTGTAAACACTGGTGTCTTACCACAGTGAGGCTGCACTGGTGTAAACTGCTGTGCCCAGACTGTGAGGACTCACCCAGAAACACACCAGTGGTGGGAGATTCTCTCCTAAAAGTGTTGTTCAGTTTGACAAGACTGCAGAGCTGAGGCCACATCTGATGAATAAAGAACAACTTCCTCTTAGGTCAGGGGCTAGGAAAGATACAAAGTGTTGTAGCCTCACCTCTTTTCTTACACTTAGCTCTTATGACATTGCAGGTACTATTCAAATCATCTGCATAAAATATATAAACCAAACTGTACTTTGAAATAACAAATTACGTGGATCAAATTGAAGGAATTAGTACAGAATAGAGTGGGCTGCCAATGAGTGTCCTCTGGCTTCTACATCTCATTGTGAGACATAAATGGCAGCATTTTTGTGGCAGTCCAGCCTTCCAACGTGTACATCTCAACAGGTCACTTTCCTGATTAACTTTCATTGGCTCAGGAGGAAGACTCCAGCACTGGCCACCACGCAAACTGAATATTTCATATACTGATAGTAGAAAACATAGCTACCAAATCTCTTCCATAGTGATCATCAATGTGTCCTGGATTACTCTTGACTTACAGCAATTACCCTTTTTATGTACTACTTCTATCAAGACAAGAACTCAAACAGAATAAGGCCCAATAAAGTCAGAAAGTTCCCAACACAATAGATCTGCCCTAGAGATTATTTTTGGTTTTGCTGTGAAATTGCATGGGTTTCAAAGCATGACTGTTGTCACAGTGCCAGCTAAAAAAGTGAAGGCAATCTTGGTCTGTTCTAGACAGTTAAATTTATGTTATAATGTGTGTGTTGCTGTTTGAGTAAACTTCCATATATATCGGGCTTTAGTATTTCTCATCATTTAGTTTTTTTTCATAATTTCATCATGTTTGTGTTCTTTAGACTAAAGAGGAGCTTTCCCAGTAGACCCAGAGCTGAGGATGCTCATGGTTTCCATGCTGGCCATACACCATGACAGCACTTCTGTTCTCCTCCTTCTACCCATGTATTTATGCACTTGTTTTTGGAAGATCTTTAGCTTTGACAGCATTTGCTCCATCACTTTTCATTTGGATCTGCCTGCCACTTTGTTTTTATTTCAATACGGGTTTCTACTTCACTCAGCAGCTAGGCATGTGCCCTTCCCAAATTAATGGATTGGAAAGGGCTTTGTATCAATGATTTATTTTCCAATTGCAACAATCCTGAAATGTGGAGGGGTGAAATTGCATTTTCACATAGTCTAGAAAGTGGCTAAAGAGACTGAAAAATTTTGCTCAGCATTCTCTTTTAAGCATATTTCTCTGTGATTGCTTCAGTCTTCCCCTGCTCACCATGATAAGTTGCTTAACTGCACGTTGCTTATTAAGCGTTCTGCCACTTGTAATTTCTCATTCTAAACACTGCAGATACAAACTTAATGCTCTTGGAGATAGCTGCTTTTGCTTGTGCCTACACATGATGCTGTGAGTAACAAGCTATTTGTATTCTTAACTTCACAAGTAAAATTTCTACCTGATCTAAAGAATCCATGCTTGAATACCAATACTTCAACATTCAGTAAAAATAGCAACAGCTGCCAGTTGTGCCATTGCTAATGCATGTGTCTTTGTTTTAGTTTCCCTTCCTATATATCATCTATTTAGTATTCCCCACAAAGCTGATGAAAGCCAGCATTTTATTTCTTGTTTCTGTGCCCACAAGTGAGCTTGCAGTGTGTCAGACAATTGGCTTCATGTTAAGGTAGTCAGAAGCAGGAAATTAAAGTAAGTAATTCTGTTTGGTTTTAGAATAAAAAGTCAAATTGTGTTTATGTGCAAAGAAAGCAAGATCACTTCTAAATAAACCAAATATTTCCTTTCAGGTATTTCCAAATAGAAATGATCCTGCAAGTGTAGGTTAGAGGGTATCAGCTTACTCAGGACTTCTAAAGACATGGTGCCCCTCAGTCCTGCTGGACTCACTGGGTCCTGGTTTCAGATATCTGTGAACCACAGCTAAGCTGAACAGCTTTGGCACTCTGCTAATGTTGTGTTTAAACTCCTGAAAATACACAACAAATTTCTAATATCTTCTGGCAGGGAGATGATTTTCAACTTTTCTACTTTATGTCCATATTAATAGAAGAAATAGGATCGGGTTGTTATTTTTAGTTCAGGCATGCAATTGTCTGTGCTGTTTAATTGTTTGTGTGCTCCCTGACACAGTTTTGGCTTGTGGCTCAATCCGTCCTAAGCAATAGCACAAGCCAAGGAATATGATACAGCAGTGTGGATATGCATCCTATTTTTAGTGAACAGAATTAACTGTACAGTTGTGAGTCTCGCCATCCTGTCCTCTGGAGCTCAGGCTGTCCCATTGAGACAATGCAACTCTTCCTTTGGTCTTTCAGTACCCCTCTCACAGAGCTGGCAGGCTGGGCTCTCAGGGTAAAGGCTAGACTTGGCTTTTCCAGCACAGAGCCTCAAACCCAAGGAAGTTTTTTGCATAAGAGCCTTCTGGGGAATTGTTGGAAATCACCTGGCGCTTCCTCAGAAGTTTGCTTAAATTCATGATGTTTTAGTGGGTTGTTTTGTTTGTTTGTTTGCTTGTTTCATGTAAGCTACTTTACTTTCATAATTTGTTTTTTTAAAGGAATTTGTTTCCCTTTGCAATTCCAAACTGCAACATTGTTCATCTCATGACAGGCCTGCTGAGAGTGAGATATTGAAGTATTCTCGTCAGGTTATTAATTTTTGAATAGAGAGTGCCAGCAAGCAAAGCAACTTCATGGAAATGATCATTCTCATGTTGTACATCTGAGAGGGCCGGCTATCTTACCTAAACATGGGAAAATCTACTTGCTGCTAGAAAATAATTTCTGCTATTTTTAAAACAATAACAAATGAGTGAGATAAGGCAATAGAACAAACTAGACCTTGTTCTACATTGTGGAGATAAACCCATCTCCAGCACTGAATCCCAGCTTGTTTAGACTCACCCAATAGTCTTGCCATAGCACTGTGTACGGCATTGTAACTGAACTGAATGTTTTTTTCTGAAAGGACAGAAGACCTAAGTCAGTCTGTTTTCCAAAAAAAAGTATATGAATTTTACAGCAAAGTATCTTTGCAAAACAGCGGGCAAAAAAGAAAGCATCCACCCCTCTTCTATGACCCACTCCCTGAGAGGAAAGGTTAAGAAATATCAGCATATACTAAAAATATTTTTAAATAAAGAAGAGCAAACAAAACCCTCAAATCCACAAAACATTTAAAACATCAAGGTTTAAAGTTAGTCACAGCTTAAATAAATGTTAGACTCTCAGAGATGCTGACCACCCACAGCTCCTAAATATTTTAATCAGCAGTTTGACTCAAAAATGAAGTAGCTTCCACTTGATTTCGAGTTTAAGCAGTACTGTTTTAAATGTAGTACGAGAAACTTTAATCAAGTTCCCAGTTTTTTATATTTCCAAAATGTGACAGGAATCTGTATCGAGATGTTGATTATAAGCAGCAACCTGTTTAAAAGTCACCTGTAAAATACCTTACACATGACAGTGATACCATTAAAGTAATGTTTAAAGTTCCATAAATTAAATTAATAAAGGCTGAAGCTTGTGAACAGGTATGACTTTGCACAAAGTAAACAAAATACTTTGCTTTGGAACTATAAGATAGATATATAAGTAATGCTAAATTTATTGTGTAAAGGAAATTTGCTTCTCTTTTTCTAAACATGAATGCCAACCTTCCAAGGTTTAACTGTGGAGAATTTTATTGTCACAGCTGCATATGTAAGCATAAAATTAGAACCTCCTATGAGCCATTTATACTGATGTATTGAGAGCAGAACTATGCCCAGGAAACCTCATGTTTATGTTAGATAACAGAATTGAAAGGAATTTGGGGTTTTTGGTGTCCAAATCAAGTTGTGATAGGAAATAACACGGCAAATTTGTTATAAATGGATCTGCATTGACTTTAATTACATTAGAATGTGGCCCTTTGCATTCTTTGCTTGCTTCTTGTTACAGAAGTTGTCAGTTCTAACTCATGTGGCTGTATTGTACTCTGTATCATCAGAGTTCTTTTAGCAAACTTTTGGTTGGAACTTTGCCCTGAAACAGACAGTAACTGCTCAAATTCAGGTTCCCCACTTGAGAGGACATGCTCAGCAGACGAGTTTGGAATTTTGTTTCCATATTGCACCTCCATTCATGCAGCATTGGTTAATTTTTCCTGGATGCACAGTCCAAGTACAAACTCTGATGACTTGAACATAGCCACAGGGTCTCTTTCAACTGATATGTCCATATTAGGTTTACCTCTAAGCTTTCATTATACTTCCTTTGTTTTCTGAAGTAACTTTTTATTAGCAGTTAATTGCCTCTGATTTGGACAGCTTTCAACTACAATTTTTTCTCATTTGTTCTGTTGTATTCTCCCTAACTCCTTACAATGACCATAAAGAGTAATCTACAGATGCTGTCTTGGGATCTACTTTTACAGTGTTTTCTAGAAGAAATGTCTCAGTGAACAAGTAATGACCATGTTGGGAAGGGGAGCTATTTAAATTAGATTCTCAAAGATCCAATAAAGAAAACAAATCAAAACCCTTGCAGATTTTTAAGGCTGACACGTGATATTTCTGCCACGTTTCCTTCCTGCTGCAGTTGCACTCCACATAATTTTGTATGAGTCTTGTTTCAAATCAGAGGAAATCTCTTGAAGTATAGACCCGTTTCTCGAAAACCCCATCACCTTTTTACCAGCAAGGGAGCATTCTGCTCTTCATTTTACTTTAGTGATTCTTTTATTTTCAAAGAATGTTTTCCTTTGTTATTTAAAGTTCTGTAAAAGTTTTTCTCTAAAACAAATTAGATCTACTATAACGTTAAAGTCATCCACTTTCTGCACTTCACTTTGAAATTCAGAGTAAAACTAATATTTTGAGCTCTGTTTATGTGTGGCATGACATACCAACACTGGCTCTGAGAAGATTTTAAAGGGAAACTATATAACAAATCAGAGATTTCTTTGAGCCCTCTTAAACACTGACTTCCATTCACAGCAACCTTGTGCACTTTTGGAGCTTGTCAATCTCCAGAGAAAGAAACAGATCCCACAAATTACTGTGAATTGCTTTTCCAGATCTGTTTCTACTTGAACTTGCTCACTTTATTTGAACGTAAACTTGCTTTCCTTGTCAATCCAATTTCTTTAGTAGTCTTCTTTTGGCTCATCTTTCTCTGGTTACATTTTAAGTATCTTGTGTGGGTGATACTTCCTCAGAGTCTTCTCCAGACTGTGGGCTTTGCAATTCAGATTTAGCAACTGGGTGTCTAGTTTCCTCTCCTCCTTTTATTTTTTTTAATTTTCTTTCCTCTTCTCTTTTAGGGGCCAGAGAGTAGCTAATGTACTGCAGAAGATTCTGCCTTGGCTGTTTCACTCTTAAAACAGTTTATCTGTTTGACACTTAAGGACTTGTCTGTACATCTTTAGGTCTGTGGATAGTTGTGTAGAATTCATCCCACTTTGGAAGGAGAGGGAGTAACAGTAAAATTACCTAAAGCTTCATTAGATTATTTTTCATTGCAAATAAATATAAAGATGCATGCCTGTTTACTTCATTTGAATTAACATATTGCTTAAAAACCTAAGTTGTTTTATGGTACAAATGCATGAATTGAGCTCATAAGATTGTAAAAGGATTACTCTAATTGCAGGTTGGTACTTGTTTCATCCAATAAGTCTGAAAATTAATCAAGCCCCAGAAACTGGGAAAAACCATCTTCTGTGAATTTAGAGAAGAATATAAAAGGGAGTGTCCACAAGATTGTTGCAGCTGATGATAGTTTTATCATAGATGTATAGTATAGTACAGCTTGAAAGGGACCTCCTGAGGTCTGTTAGTCCAACTATCTGCTCAAAGCAGGGCTAAATCCTACTTTTTCTTTAAATTTCAACAAAAGTTCTAGGCAATAACGGAATCGTTCTATGAAAATAATTTCTTAGATGATTTTCAGCAGATCAAAAGATTGCTGACAATGTTCTGTCACAGCTCAAGGTTAGAATGAAAAGTTTCAAATATGACTCGTCACTTTTGTAATGAAGGGATTCAAAACAATTTCATGGTTTTGTGGGGCTTCTGAACACAACCCATAATCAGAGTGGAAGCTGCCATTTGTCTCCTGGTAGTGGGTGCCACTAAATAAGGTCCACTCTTTCAGATGTAGTTTTATTTTTATGTGCTTTGTATGCTGTTGGGGAGGGAAGGATATTGTAGAAATAGGAAAAGTGGAACAACCAGTGTTGGAGTTGAATACTGCCTTTATCTAATCTGAGTGATGCTTTTCTCTTCTCTAAACTCATACTGACTCAAGAAGAATTACAGGTAAGCCACAGCTTTACACAGATATCTGGGCATGCCTGTGTAGTGAAATGTCTTTATAGATTGCTTCAAACATTAAGGCTAAAAGCATCTGGAGAACCACTGGAACAAGTTGCCCAGAGAGGTCATTGATGCCCCATCCCAGGAAAAATTCAGTCAGGTTGGATAAGGCTCTGAGAAACCTGGTGTAGTTGAAGATGCCCCTGCTCATTGCAGGTTGGACTAAATGACCTTTAAAGGTCCCTTCAAACTCAAACCATTCTACAGTTCTTTGGTTTGGTTTCAATCCAACATAGAACTTAGGTTTTCATGTTCTCAAGTGCTCTAGTTGTCTCAGGAGAAAATACAGTTTCTGATTGCTTAGGACAAACTAGGTCGCAGAGCCACTCCCCCATGTGACATTCTTGTAGGGTTTAGAACTGGTTTCATTCGACCTGGAAGAGGAGAATCATATCTGTATCCAGCAGTGCTAATAAAAAATGATTGGCATATTTTGGACTGTACATGGAGTAACTTATGCCATTAGGCACTTATGTTAATAAGTATAGGGTGTCTCATCTCTCCCTTTGCTGTAGTTATCAAAATTATACAAGTGTCTCTGAATAAATCTTTTTCCACTGGTAATAACCCGAACTTGTCTCTCACATCCTTGATTTCAGTGTAATCAACAAAAAGTTTATTTATCTTACTTTAGCTATTCACCCACTAGCTCAATTCAAAAGGAAGATCAGCTTGAAATACCTCTTGAAGCTTTAACTCTTCAGGTTTCCCGAAGTTATTTTTACTTTTAATTTTTAGTTTTATTTATTTATTTATTTTACAAAGGCTATGCAAGATGTGAAGGACAAATGGAAAAGCAATGAGATTTTTAAGATACTCTCTAGATGGAACTTAGAGCAACATATGTATTTTTGTACACCTAGTGCAGTTCAAGGCTAGCAGTTCTTATTCAGTTAAGCCCATTATGGCTTCTGGATTTGATTCCTGAACTTTTGCCTGAACTGTTTTTTCAGGTAGAAGATCATTGATTTCTCAGGTAAAGCCAGTAGGCAGAAGACAATAAAACACATTCATCAAATTCGTCCAGTGGTACCAGTAGATGTGAGATTTTGAAAAATCTTTTCCTTTCAATACATGGCTTATTTTTAATTAAATTGGCAAGACTTCAATTATCTTAAGTAACTAAATACATTATGTATTCATTTAGAGACCGTATATTGAGGCTTAGTGCAAGTTGCACTCATTTTGACAAATTTTAGGCAGAAAATTTCTCAGGGGAGTCCTGCTTCCTGTCATTCAAAAAGCTTTTATAATCATTTAGTCCAAAATGGTGATGCAGGCCGAAGTTTGAATCCCTGGCATATTGCTATAATGCTGCATTAGCTTAATCCTTCATTTTCTTGTCAATTAAGGACTTATCTTTATTCACAGATTCACTTATCTGTTATTCTTAGAGTATTTTAATGCTAGTAGTTAAAATCCCTTTGTTTATGGCAATAAGGCACCATTCAGTTTGTGAACTTTATAAAACCAACCTCTGCCAATTTTGCTGTTTGAGAATTGCTGTAAAGAAGTGTTCCCACAGTAATTACTTATTCCAGAGATGTTCACTAAAGAATGAAGTAAGGGGAAAGTGTATAAAACAATTGTGCACCAACTGAGGCAAGTTTTGCCCAGCACCTTCCCAGCAACTACAGGGCATTAAAAAAAAAATAAATCCTTGCAAAACAGTACACAAAAATCTGTTGTCTTTAATGCAGTTGCATATAGTGACTTTACAAATATTGGCAATTACTTAAGGTATTCACATTTAAATTAGATCTGGCCAAAAGGTTGGGAAAAAGTGAGGGAGGAGGAGCAGGGGGGGTTGGCAACAGCTTTTCAACGTGGGGCTCAGCTGCCCATCATTACTCACTTTCAATGGTTTGGGTCATGGCTAGTGTCACTCATTTTAATACACACTTAGTGACAGTGAAGTCGGAATGGTGAGGCTGTGATAAAGAAATATGTGATAAACAAAAATTTTCACAAAATTTTTCCAGTTAAATATTTCTTATGGCATATGAGCTGTTCCTTTTTTTTAAAAAAAAATCTTTGCTGCATTTCAAAATGTATTTTAATTTTAAGTGTGGGGTAGGAAGGAAGAGAGTGTTCTATTAATATTCAATGGCAATTGTGGAAAAGTGCCATGAGTTTGTACTTGGAGCATTTCATTTCAGCAGTAGTGATAGAATGCATTTAGACCAGCAAACTGTTGTTGAAAGCTTTGTGAAAACTTTAATGAGGCCAGGAGTTTACCCATGGCAACTGCCCCAGTCACTTGAAGCATCACTTCTGAGAAAAAATTAGCAAATCTAGAGGCTTCTATTTTTGTGCTACTTAAGCAGATCTGGTCAACAAAAAGTATAAAACAACACTTACTTCAAAAATGGAGTAAATTGTGCCTTTTTAAAAAAAAATGTGTAAATTGGAGACTCTCAGTGTAAATGCATCATCTGTAGTGTAACATAGGAAAGGAAGAAAAGAAAACAAGTCTGTTGAGTTCTAGTCACATCTGATTTTTAGTATTAATAAAGAGGTAGATGTGTTCTGCCTCTCAGACTTCAAGGGCCATATTTCTTCATGGGCAATAAGGAGCTTGTCTTACAAACTCTGAGGTGATTCAGTCCTCTTACTTTTATCTAAGTGAAGAAGAAAATAGAAAAAGGAAAAGTGTGCCCATTCTAGTGACTTTGTTCATCTGAAGAAGTTGCTGAAGGTTTCTCCTGATAAGCTGCAACACTACTAGGGTGCTTCTTGTCTTTTCATTCATTATTGCTGCTTCAGGAATGGAGCTAGAATAATTGACTAAGCAAAACAAAACTGGTTTGTAATTAGTCAAGTATTATCCTGAAGCCTTGCAAGAAAGTGTTCAAAGACTGCTTTCAACAGCAATTTTCCTCAGGGAAAAGCTTTGCATACTAGTTTTAAAGACCAAGCTTAATAGATGTCTTCCACTTTTCAAAATATTTCATAACTGGGTAGTAACTGGACTTTAACCTAGAAAGCTGGGTTCTCTCATTATTGTTTTTTGCCAAGGAGGAACCATTATTCTGTCATTCACTTTTTTGCCTACAGCTTAATGGCAGAGGATGACCTGGTGCTACGTTTTCTGCAAGATGGGAATTGTCAGCAGAAAGATCACAGTTTAAAACTGATTCCTTCTGTCTGACTATCTGGTATGCTGCTTGAGACTAAATTAGTGTCTTTTTTGAGTGTCTGGTTTTGAGAGCTGTTCTATACCTGTCATACCAGACAGACGGACATTCTGTCTTTGTTGTGAACCACAGTGATCTCTAACCAACAGAGATTACTGAGAAAATGTATGGCTGCTGGTTCCAAGTGACCTGTATATTAAACCTTGAGCCCTGTGCTCATCTTCCTGGTGAACTCTGACTCCAACTCTGCATTCCTCCCATGTTATTTAAAAATGACATTTGCCTGCCAGAAGCACAGCATGAGCAATAGCTGTAAAATGTTGCCTAAGGATGGAAATGTTACTGAGAGACTTTCACAACTGGGTTAACTTTTCTCTTGCAAGCAAAATATTTTGCATGCCATGTGCTTGAAAACAGGCACTGTTTGTTACCATTGCCCTTGCCTTTTAATAATTATTTTTAGCTGTTATTGTAAAACTTGGGTTCATGTGAACTGTCCTTCTATTTTAATTATTGAATGTCTCAATATGTATATTGCTTCACAGGTTTTAATCCCCAGTTTGTTTTGGAAGGCATTAACATACACTTGTTTTACATTACATGACACCAGTATTGAGTAAAAGCAGGTGGTCTTGTGCATATGCAGCTACCCCATTTTTCAGTATTTTCTATGCCATTCCTTCTGTGGAACACTGTGTTAAATACTATTCTAGTAATGAAAGTGTAGATTGTAAACTATAATCTCCTCAGCCACGTCATGCTTCAGATTCCATTAAATGATCCCCATCTTATCTTTGAAATGATCAGCACAGTATATACTTAACTCTAAACTTCTGGATAGTTCAGTTGTCATAAGCAATCATTTATAAACTGATTCTTCTCCAGTCTGTGGAGCAGTGAATTCAGCTGGGTCCTGCTATTAAGCTCTGTGCAGTAATCCAAATGATAGGACAGGAGACAACCTGAGCAGAACTTGATAAGTTAATGCACTTGCTAAGTGCATCTCCTCGCTGTATCGAAGGTGGGTTTTAGTTCTTTATTGAATGATGAGTGGTCAGCAGAAACAAGTGGCCAGTTAATGAAATTTGCTTTTGACAAGGTAAGGGGTGCATGTCCCAAGAATTTGTATTGATTTTCCGTTAGATCACCCAAGAATTTACATCACCTAAATGAGCAGTAGTTGAACCCAGGTGTTGATGCTAGAGAGTGGGAAGAAGCTCACTACTGGCTTTCTGCAGCACAGTCACAGAGTAACCATGCTCAAGGGCAGTCCTCAGGCCTCAGAACTTGGCTAAGGAAAAGATCTGCAGCTTGGAATTCTTTCCTAACAGAACCCTTTTCAGCAAGGTGCAGACTCTAGCTGTGAATGAAACCCAGCTGCCTGAAACTGTAAGGTGTACATTGTCTTAGAATTGTACTATCTGTACCCTTGATAGGATGGGTAGTATGGATAGTATGGGCAAAACAGGGACTGGAAGTGGAAAATATTTTTCTTTCTCTGCAATGGATCTCAAAATCCAAAATCTGTTGAGTGGGTGAACCCGTTTTGAGAGTTTAAGCAAGAGCATCAATTAGTTTCTAGTAACTCCTAACTTAAATAGCTTCCGAAAGATCTAATAGACTGAAGTGAAACACTAAAAAAGCACCCAGTGATGTTAAAACTCATAATAAAAAATAATTTTGGAGCGACAGTCTCAGTGACTTTCAGTGGAGAAGTGTAGGACCTGAATTTTTAGAGGATGTTATCGATGCTTTGGAAAGCATAACACATAACCTTCAAACTCATAAATATGCTTTTCTATGCCTTAAATATGCTTCTTCTGGCACCTCTGCATCTTGTGAATTGCAAGAAGTTACAAGGATTATATTCCTGATGAAGGCACATAAAGGATGTTATTCCATGTCTTTTATATAAGCAAAATACGGACATACATGGGAGCCACGGGTGTCCATGGCTAGATCATTTTGCTACATGCAAACATGAGAAATGCAATAGATTCTCCTGTCTGGCTGCCTTTGTCACACCTCAGACCTTACAAATAGAACTGCATTAGTTCAGATACAGGTAATTTCTTTGTCCAATGCGTTATAGTGCATAACTTTAAATTAACATAAAATGCAGTACATTTTTACTGAAAGCAGCAGGTTTGGCATTTGCTCTGAGATGAAACAATGGTATAAAGGGCTTTTTAACATTAATTTTATATTTTTAATTTATTACAGTTTGTATTTCTTCCACTTTTATGGCAAAAAATGCGTTTCCCAATGATGTAATGCCGTTCTCTTTTGTTGTCAGTAGTTTCTTGAAAAAGCCAGTCTAACTTCACTTTCTGTTCTCTTGCAATACATATAAACTTTAGAGTATCTGGGTTTATTTTAAGCAGTTTTAGAGGCATGTGGCTGTCATAGAGAGGAGAGAGATTTTCCAGATATTATTTGCATAGTTCAGCCTTAACATCTCTAGAGCTTGAACTTTCCTCTGCTCAAACTTTTCCTTCAAGTGTACTCTTGATGTGGATTTTGTTACACCTATTTAAGCATAGGAGATACATGGACAATATCTAGCCAATTAGTAAGATTATTCTTCTGAACAGAAAATTAAAAGGTAGCAAGATTGTGCAGATTTCCCAAAGCTGCAAAATTGCATTGTGATAAGTATGGATATTTCAACACATTATATCCTGAAAACATGCTATATTTTTGTAGGTTTTTGAAGAATGTTTCCACTTCCCAAATATTTTAGCATATCTTTTAAAAAAGTATTTTATCACTTGCTTTTGTTGTTGTTTTTTTTTTTTGTTTGTTTGTTTTGTTTTGTTTTGTTTTTTTTGGTTTTTTTTTTTTTGTTTTTTTAAAGAATAATTTGATCAAGTTTTTTGTTTGGCTTCAAGATGAATTTGGTATGTGATATGTAAGAAAATAGCCCAGACCAAACAAACCAAACCAAAGGCCTGGAAGTCATGTCCTATTTCTCATCTGGTAGTATGTAGTATATTCTAGTGTGAAAGGCTTGTGATTGAATGTCCCCCTTTGGTGAGTACAGGAGAACCTATAAATGTGGTCCCTCTAGATGGGTGATTTAAGGTAATACTAGCCTTGTGAAGGCAGGGTCATAGAACATCGATTAAAGCTGAGGTCATGTGGGGGTGGGGGAGGGGTTCCTTAATAAAGGCCAAGCTGTACAGCTTCTATTACATTCAGTGAAGACACAGAACACTTTTTCTCTGTTTAACAAACTTTCCAATCCCAGTACTGAGACCGTGGCACACCCTTGCACTCTGAAAAATCTGCAAACCTCTTTACTAAGCCAATGGAATACTCACACGTTTGGGAAAGTTTTTTCTGGTGGGAAGAACAGAAGCAGATGCGACATGAGATGGCAACCATATAAATTTCAGTATAATGTCTATTCACAAGGAGACTGAATTACTTTGCTTTTCGTATTCATGGGACTGACTGTTTTCTGAGTGATTTACTATGCAGATATTATTTTGTTGTTGTTACAGAATATGGGGTGAAATTTCCTTTGTCAAAGCAGGTAGACTATGTCCAATATTTGTTAGGCAGCAATAAAGTGTGTCAGCCTGTCTGGTCTACAGGGTCAGTAGGAACTCACATGCCTGTTGGCCACCATGAACATTCCATTTTATACTGTAAAATTTGTATTTACAGTTTTCCCAACTTCACCAGACCTGCATCAAATCAACTATGTTACAAAACAAAGTTTTATCAACTATTCTTTTATTAAAAGGATGAGTTTGTCCAGTCTTTGTCAAACTTCGAGAAACTAGAATTGTATCTTTACTAACAAGGGAAAAAAGAAGGAAAAGACAACTAAAAAAAAACCAACCCAGAAGATAGTTTTAAGTATCTGTATTTTTACACTTGGATAATAACATTTTGAAGGTACTGGATCCCTGCCTGTGGAAAGGTGTCCATTTTCTTTCAGCAGACTATTATGTTCACAACATATTTATGTGAACAAAACACAATAATAGCAATATTTCAGTGATTATTGACTGTGTTTGGCTTAATACTGGGTTGCAGTCATGGCTAAGATGTCCTTTGTATGTAATGGAATGATGAGCTGGTCTTTCTGTGGGCAGGCATGAGTTATTGCCTTTATGGTTTTGGTGCATTTTTTTCTTCAGCTGCTGGTTTTGGTAATGATGCTCCTGCTGTTCTGTAACATTCTGGTAGCAGTTACAAACCTCAGCCATGGTGGTTTAAATTCCACTGTAGTAAAGGCCATAAAAATTTCATGTAGAAACCCTTTTAAAGTTTATAAGATTCCTTTAACTCTGTGGAGCTTGCAAGAACTCTAACGAGTGGTGCTTAGCTCTGCTGTGGTTAGCTGGCAAAGTTGCAGCAATATGGACTCAAATATGGAGCAGTTTTAACTTTTTGCAAGGGAACCCCAACCCATCTATGGCCACTGGTGAACTTTTCATGGGGGTGTGTTTATTCTGGCACTCTCATGTCATGCCCAAGATGGTGACACTGAGTGCAGCAACTCAGAAATTTTATCTGTACCCTGGAGCCTCTCCCTGCAAGGCAAAGGCAGCCTGGCTGTCGTGTCTGTCCAGCAGGCTCAGGAAAGACCAAGCTCCTGAACACCCATCCTGAAGTGCAAAGGAAGTCAACAGTTGCTGCTGAAACTGGGCTATGCAGCTTTAACTAATTTGTTGCCAGCCAACTCTGCCTTTCTTCCATATACTCATGTGACCTTTGCTTAAATGTGCTGGAATGTAATTGTACCCTTAGCCCCCTCAAATCATGTTAAAGAACACAATTTTTGGTCTTTTTCTTCTTTTTTGAATTTGCTCAATTGAAAAATGGTCTGAATTTGAAATATAACAGTTTAGAGCTTAAGTTTGAGAGTTTAAAAACTTTTTCTGTACTCTTCTGCTTCCTCTTCTGCCTCCTCTTGTTACTCATCTGGCTTCAAAGACTGCAGACTTGTCAAAGTTAACAATGGATATTTGTATTTTGAGAATAAAAAATATTCTTCAGGGTTATAAAATTATTGTGAACTAAAATTGAAAGCCAACTGCACGTAAAATTGTGGTTTATTATGTATTTTTTTTCTCTTAAGTTATTCTCTTTGGTCTATTTCTACTGGAAGAATAATAGTTCACGCTACCGGTAGTATTAATAAAGCTTTAATAATTCATTAAGAATCAATCTGTAAATGCATTTTTCAGCACATAAGTGTCAGTAAGATACAGCAGTTGTTAAAAAGAGGTGTTCAGCTCTTTATTTCATTGTTATGTGTATAGAATTATCATAGTACTATTTATAAGTTGTGCTTTTTTCACTTCTCCATTTCTAAAAGTCTTAAAAGTTAAGTATTGCAAAGTGAAATATAAAGATAATAAGGACATGTAAAATCTACCAGGTGAAAATGACCGAGTAATTTAGAAAGGAATAAATACAAACACTTTTCTGGGATTACTCTGGGAGGCTGAAAGAGCATCACGGAATTTTGTAGGATTTGGCAGGATAGGAAAGACACTGTGAATGTTTGGTGATTACAGCAGTAGCAATAAATTATGAAACATTCATGGTGGGTAAAGTAAATTGTAGGCTACAGACATAAGATTGAATGGAGAAGAAAAGTAAAATAAAACCTTACAGAGCTAAAGAATGGAAAACATGAAGAATTGGTCCCATAGTGATGTTTCTCCATCCTTTCTGTACTTGCTCATTCTTTATGGATCAAGCAGTTGACTGTCCTAAGCCAGAGGTCATATCTGTATCTCTGTGTTAATAGGCTGTGATTTACCTTCTTGCATATATTTGCAACCTTCATCTTGGTAACATTTACACGTAATGAAGTGTTCTGAGACAATGGGATCTAGATATGAGCTGTGTGGAAATGAACTTCTCTTGTAGGTTTTAAAGCTGCTGCCAGATAATTGTATTGGAGGCTCCCTAATGGTAACGGGGGAATAATCATTACCACATTCTCTATCCTGCTAGTAATTTTGTAGCTTTCTAATTTATTTTATGTTCTTGCACCTTCAGTCATCTTCTTTGCTTTTCTCTTGTAAACTTCTGGTACATCTTTTTTTTGGCAAACTTAGCAGAATTGTGTCTGGACTTTATCATGTATTTTGTTTCTTATTCTTTTTCTTTTAAATTTCTAATATTCTATTTGTCTTTTTGCCTCCCCCTGAGCATATGTTTGTATTCTTATAGGTATGTAAACAATAACTGTTTTAAGTTGTAATAGCCAATTAAGATTGCATCATTTTGTGTGTGTATATCTAATTAGGCACAGAGGGGATGTATACAGACATATATATATATGTATAAAAATGTATATGTGTGATGCCATGACCTGATGTGAAGTCTGATTGAAATTTGAGAGTAAATGTTTGGTTTCCTGACACATTGTGTCTTTACCAGGCGCGTCTCGAGACAATGACTGCAATGAAATACAAAAAGCTTTATAAGACTACATCAGCAATGCGTGTGATCTGTGCCATGTGTTTAAAAATTAGTCTTCAGAGTTTCTTGACAGGAGTGCAGGTTAAGGGCTTGAGGATAGCTGTCACTGCAGAAGTAATTTTGTTTGTTTTTCTGTGAATTTTTTGTTTGCTCCATCTAGAGCAACGTGACAGACAACTGCTCTCAACACACTGCACTTGGTGTGTGTCTCGCAGGTCTAGGGACCATCAGGGATACTTCAATTTCTTCATCTACTTCTCCTTGGTGATGGGTACATTAGGGCCAGCAGCCTTGGGCAGCAGTCTGGGATTGCTGGAGTGCCACTCGTGGTGGCCAGGTCAGGGCTAATCCACAGACACGTGGTGGCTTAGTCATCGCTGCTGGCACAGTGCTGTCCTGTCTCTAACTGCATCCAGGCAGAAATGGGAGAAAACTGAGTCACACTTTCCTTTCAGGAGAAGACAGGCACATACAGTCTGCTTTGAAACATGGCAAAGCTTCCCTAAAATTATCCTCTGTAGAAACCCAAGGTAAATGAGAAAATTTTATTTCAAAATATTACCCATCAGGACGTGACTAATTATAAGCTTTGCCTGGGAGTCAAACATAGTCACTTTTATAAATATCCTGGCTGCACTTGACCATATTGCTGTCATACCTGTCAAAATACGCTACCGTTTTTCCTAATCCAGGCATGGTTGGAATGTGTTAGACTGTTAAGGGTAGTCCAGGTGAATGTGCTCTGTTTTGATGTGTTCGGAGGGCAAATGCTGCCTGAGAGAAGGCAGCCGGCCAAAAGAACAGAGAAAAGAGTGCATTTGTGAGACTGGAAGTGTCCCAAGAGCCATCCTCCCCACCAAACCCAGTGTGTCTTGGCCACGTTCCTCACCCTGCAGCTCCTAAGGTGACTGTTTCTGATCCCGGGTGCAATCCTCATGGGCTGTAAAACATTAGGCACTTGTGGTCTGCCTTCGAGTTCCTTGACCTTGCTGTGTGATTTATGCCCTAACAAACTAATTTGTGTTTTCAGGCACTGTGTACCCACCATAGGCTTTTTTACTTGCCTCAATCCCAGCTCATAATAATTGTATAGAGAGCCAAACTTCAGTCCACTTCTGTACTAAATTCTCTAGAGTTCCCAAGCAGTTAAACCGGGGAACTCTTACCAGGCAAGCCTTTATATATTTTTATATATTTATTTATTTGGTTCATTGTTTATTTATTTGGTTGTTTATTTATTTGTTTATATTTAAGCACAATGACATTGTTTTATGGAGTGGGGAAATGGCAAGTTCATGTGATTGCTCTTTTTTCTTCTGCATTTGTCCCTTTTTTTTGCACCGTAGGCTGATTAGAATGTAATGTGGCTGTTGTTCAAGTGAAGTGGCTACAAGTTTAATGCAAATGTAACACACTTCAGAGTTGTGCACACAGTCCTTTCAAGCTGGTTGGATTTGTGGGATGTTTTGGTTTGTTTTCATTTGGAGTTTTTTGTGGGTGTTTGGGGAGTATTGTGGTGTTCGGGTTTTTTTGTTTGTGTGTTTGAGGGGAGGGTTCTGTTCCTTTTGTTTTTGTTTTCTTACATGCTAAAGCACAGCTGATGATGAGGGAATGATGATGAGGATGTTCAAGAGCAGAGAGGGAAAGGAGTGTCTGTGCTACTCAGGACCTAGGAGAGAATTGTCTCCCATTCAGTCTGACATGGAGGCATAAATGAGACCGCAAAAATATCCTTCATCTTCTGAGTACCTTTCTGCCTTCTTCCCGTTTCCCCCGGCTGCTGATTTCCCTCTGTCTTCCAGAAGATTCTTGTTCCTGGGGGACGCAGGGGCTTCCCGAGGCGCTGGCCGCTAGAGGATGCTCCTGGTCCGGCGTTGGAGAGCAGCGAGCCCGGCCGGGCATCCTCCTCCTCCTCCCCGGCCCGGCTCCCAGCCCGGCTCCCCGAGAGGACATCGCCTGCCCGGGACGGACAGACCGCAGCTTTGTGCTGCCGAGAGCCCGGATAGTTCCACTGTCCAAATGGGAAAGAAAATCCATCCCATTCGCAGGCAAAACTGCAAAATGCTTATGGCAATCAGAGAACCATACTGTAGGAATTTGAGTATTTTTCTTCTGGTGAAGTCCTTGGGCTTTTTTAGGTGACACAATTAATGGCATGTTTGCAGGGTGCCCCACAGTATCAGTCCTGCTGTGGATGGTCCCACTCTGGATGTGATTTACATGTTCAGCTAGCTTTCATTTTTTGTCCAATCTTTTTAAGTGATCCAAATGTCAGTGCTTAAATGAGGCTGGAGGCTTACTTTTCAATAAATATGATGGAAAAGACATTCTTAATTAAAAAAAAAAAAAGACTAGAATGTGCAGTTTTCCAAGAAAGGCACATACATGAAATTGATTCCATATTTTTAATAAAACACTACAAATATCCTCCACCCTCAGAAACCCTAACCAATCAAACAAAAAACTAACCAAATCAACATTGCCTTGGGGTAAAAAGCAATGCATGAAGTTAAAAAAATTATAGATGGAAATGTTCCTCTATTCCTCTATTGCCCTTCCAAAATTCTGTTGCAGCATATACAAGTTCTCTGACACATAAAGCACAGGCTTTCTTATGGCAGTAGCATGAAAGAAACCAAAAACCAAAACCTTAGACAGAGTATTTTTAAGGTACCAAAATGGAGTACTCAAAAGTTTAAAAAATGGCAGATTTGAGGTAATTTGTCTCATTTGCTCACGTGCACCAGGGCACAGTCTTTAACTCTGTAATTACCTAATGCCTCTTCCTCTCTCCCCACGTCCTCACCTCCTGTGGGATTTCTGCCTTATTCCAGACCCCAAGTGAGACCTGCCCAGGGATACCTACGCTTGTGCAGTGAAGGAGACTGTTCATTCCTTGCAGCTGGATGGTGTGTAGTAGATAAATCAAAGGCTGCAGGAAAGGAAATATATAGGTGAGAAGCTAGATAAGACTCTGAAAAATAGCATTGTAGTCTTGTGCCTGCCACTGATGTTTAGCAAAGTCAGTAAATTTTTCATATCATGCGTGTATTCCCCAGCTTCTGCATGCTGACTGCGAGATCCTACACTCTGATTAATCAGAAACTGAACACCCACATCTACTCCTGAAGTCACTAGAGAGTTGTTTTGAGCCTACAGAATAATGAGTAGTGCTATCTGCTCTTGCAGCTCATGTGCCAGATGTCTCAGATGCGGTGTACCTGTGTTTCTCTCCCTGCACATCTTTTGTCATCTGTATGAGATGGATGCTGACTTTTTCCAGGCTGCAGTAAAAATAATACAGCTGAATCACTCGTACCCTGTGATGGTGAGCACCACACCACCGCCTGGGCAAAGTAAATAGATTTGTCTTCAGAGCAGGTTTTGAACCCCCTATAGGAAATAAAGGGCACTACAAAGGGGTTGCAATATGAGTAATGGAACAAAACAAAGGAGTGAACGGCTCTTAGAATGAGCATTGTCTATCTCATGCATTAAATGAAGCAACATTAGTGCTGCGTATTCAAGACTATAATAAGCTATTTATTAATCAAGCTCAGATATGCATTCAGGCTGAGTTTAAATTGCACATGAATTCTGCAATTTCCAAATACATACATACCAAATTCTGTATCTGGACTGATATTGCTTAACGGTGTAGAGTAAGAAAAGAAAACAACCCAAGTACCCTCACTAACAGCAGGCTAGTGTTTTCTGGTAAGGAAGTTTGTGTGGCTCCAGGTAAGCTTCTAAAATATGGTTTAATTACAATTTTTTCCTCTTCTATTTAGTTCCTTGAGTAAATTGTATAAAAGTGAAATCCATTTCCTGCTACAGGGATGAAAGAACTTCACTGTTTTAGAGCAAAAACTCGTGTAGAAATGGGTCTGTTTTCTCAGGTTGAGGAACCTGTCACTTTTCTTAACATGATGTTTCTAAAGAAGAGTAGAGTTCCTGTGTTCCTGTCCCGTGTTTCTACATTTCTCTGCCTGTAAACAAAACAAATGATAATTTTAAAGGGGGTTCCTGAGCTTCCATTACAGCTACTTGTCTTTTGCTATAAAGATAAACTGGAATATACCTGCAATCTAAATAGAGATAAATAAAAATGTTAGGAAAACAAATAACCAAGAAGCTGGATTTATCTTCTCAAGTGATTTAGGAACCTTACTCTAATTCACCGCTCGAATTGTGTTTACAAAGACGTTTAGCTCCTAATTCATTCCCACTTGTCAGGAAACCTTTCCAAGAGGTATAAAAGAATGGTGGTGGTGGCTGTGGAACTTATTAAAGTATTGTTATTATTTAAAGTAATTTTTCAACAAATTGTAGATTCCTTCCTTGAACTTCAACTTAGAAAAAATGCTGGAGGCTTTTGAAATTTCACATCACAGAGGAAAAAAAATAAGGAGGCTGCAGAGCAGAATAGATTTCTTAAATCAGGTTAGGAAATTTCCATCAGTACCTAACACTTTGAAAGCTACTAAGGTCGAAGTTACTTTTATTACTTTTGTGTTTTTCTGCAGTGATAGCATTTTGTTACACTATTGAATGAGTTAGAGTGTGTTTCCCTGGTCTTTTATGTTTGGTTTGATTTCAGTGTCTTGGCTTGAGGTTGAATATATCTTTAATAATACCTTTTTTAAACATGTCCATTTTTTATGAGTAAAAGTCTTTGAACAACCTTTACTCTAATCAAGTGAAACTTTTGTGAAGGATATATAGAACTGACATTTGGTTCTCTTCATGGCCTCGGAGCTGTGAAAGGTAGTGAGGCAGGAGGGGTGCATGGGATCAAACACAGACAGTCAGCACCACCTTGTACTTCCCGGGGTAAGGTGTTAGTGCTGGTGTTGTACAAATGGATTTTTTGGGAAGCCCGGTTCAAGTGATTTCAAGCAGATTTCACCTCTGGCAGAGGTGAGTGACTGCTCAGGGGTGGAGACCTGGCTGGGGCATCAGCTCATCCTGGTGTTATCTGCTGATAGCCAGTGATGACAGTGGGAACCCTGTTTCCCTGGTTTTTTTCTTGGTTTATTCCAGGGAAAACTCGTTGGTCAGAATGGTCCTGTTGGTAATTTATGATGTCATGTGCAACCAAATATGCACTCTGGCCGTTTTTTATGCGTTTTGCTAACGATGGGTCACACAGTTTCACTGGAAGGTTTTAAAGATTAAAGTCATCAGAAAAGGCAGTCCTGGTGACTGATATTCTATGACCCCATGACCTACCAAAGGCCATAGTGCCACACTAAATAAAGCTGTCTCAAGCTTATCACTTCTGTTGGGCTTTGACACAGAGTTTAAAAAGATGATCAGGTTTGACTTAAAGACTTCCACTATTTATCTGTCATGTCCTTAGACAGGCAGCTTTAATTAAAATATATTCTTTGTGTTAAAAATGTCATTCCTCTAATAGGAATTTGTCCAGTTTTCTCTTGCAACAAATTATTTTCTATAAGTTTTCCCACCTACATACCAGAAGGTACTCGTTGACTGGATTAAATTTACTTTTTAATATATACAGCTCTGTATTATACATAGAATGTGATCTGGTAGCAAGACATCCCTCCTTTTTATGATATAGTGTAGCCCTTCTTGTGAAGTACAAATATCCAAGAAAATTGGTGGGCTTCTCCCATCTGTGCAAGTAAAAACCAGTCCCACAGGCTGCAATTCAGCATGACAGTTTCTATGTCTTCTCTCTGTATAAAAGGCATTGGAACAGCTCTACTCAGCTCAATCCCCAAGAAACAAGAATAATAGAATCCTTTTGATTTTCACTCTTTGTTGCTTGGTATCTTAGCAAAGATAAATGTAAAATGCTGGGATAGCATCATGAGTCACTGACAAAGTGGGTACATCAGGTGCCACAAAGATCAGACTCAGCTCCACTTGTAAAGCCCAGAAATCCCAGCAATCATGTCATGCTGGAATGGAGAGGATTACAAAAAAGGGAATGTTCCAATTTTCCTGTGTCCCTTTGAGTTTTCTTAAACCTTGCCCCAACACAAGCAGGGAGCATCTCCTGGTTTTGCTTGGCTGTGGGATGCTTTGAGTTTCAGGACCAAGGGGAACACAAATGTCCCCGACTGCTTTCTCATGCCCTTCTGCATGTGGCCCTCACTCAGAAAGCTTTTTTTTTTTTTATTACATTTATATTTACTAACTTAGCCAACTTAACTCTTAGATATCTGACTTTACTGTACAGCTGTTCTCCAGTAGGAGCCCATTATATTGTGACTCTTCATACAACATACAATATATATTTAGCCCTGAAGATTGCACTTCTTGTCACTCTAGCTTTTTAATTTACTGTGTTTCTTGCTGCTGGCACCTTTGAAATTAAGTGGAGCCCTGCAGGGGTGCCTCAATCTTCTGTTTCCTATCTCCTTTGAGCTATTGCATTACAATCATCTGTCAAAGATGAGCGGGAGTCAAGGAAATGGAGCACCTCAAGTGGCTGACACTGCTGAGCAGATATCCTTCTGTTTTTGCTGTGTTTACATACCTCTAGAGTACGGATGTGGCTGAGCTGGATTAGATGCACAGAAAGTTGTAACACCTTCCTCATCTTAGAATAACAGCAGTTCTGAAAATGATACAATTTTAACAATTGCTATGACCTATACATACAATTCCTTTACAATTCCTTCCATGGGTGCAGTCATGATGTTGTCTTATGCCAGGCATAACTGTGTGTGCACCGTGGTTGTACTCATTAAATGTGGTCTTAAAAAACTATTGCACCTCTTGAGGATTAGGTAAGGAATCAGTCTGAGAAGGAGGAGTCCGTGCATACTGTTTGCATCCCATTTCCATTCCACAGCAGCACCAGGAATGAGAATGTAAGGAAAAGGAACCATCTCACAGGGTGCTGCTCCCAGTGTTAGTGACCAGCACTGGAATCAGTTCTGTAGGATCTATGGTAAGTATTTGGCAGAAGTTTAGCTAGTAAAAGTGATGATTGCAGCTTAAGGGAAATATACATTGGAATACCACAGAATACATGTTAAAGTACTAACAGCAGTGAAAGTTTAGCTACTGCAGGTATCCTATGGCCTGCAGTGCTGCATACTTTTCGAGTAAGACTCTCCTTTTTCTCATTGTTTTGTCGGGGTGGGTTTATTAAATTAGATTGAAGAAGACTTTATAACTATGTATTTTTTCTTATTCTAAAACAAACCATACATTTCCTGCTCGTGTCTTAAAAACTTTGAAGTGGCTGAATATTTGTTGATTCCCTGGTTCTAAACCCGGTATTTTGTTGGAATCCCCAGTTACGTCGATTTCTTCCATGATTCATTTCACTTGGCAACAGAAATGTAAGCTCTGGCCTCTGGCCCTAATGAAATCCTTTAAATGCAGTCTACATAGCAAGAGGTGAAGGGGGCAAGGTGCAGTTTAATTTCCCAATAACACTTTACGCAGGCTTTGTAAATGTACTTGCTTCTGGAGTTTTCTAACACCCCTCCCTCTGATGCTGTAGTCAATTTGCAGCCCAGAAGTTGCTGTATTCAAATTGCTTACATGAGAGAGGTTGGAGGGCAGTGTGACACAGGACCTTCCTGCTAAATTGCTAATCCAAATTGGGCCTCAGTCAATCTCGGACAGAGTTGTCAACGTCCAGTGACCTATGGGAAATGAGCTGGGAGCTTCAGCCCAGCTCCCGGAGAGGTGTGCGCATCACAGGAGCAATCGGCTGGCACTAATTGGCACCCTGTGTAGCAGCCTCAGCACAGAGCCAAAGGTCTGCAGGGGAACTGAGACTGAAGTGCTCTCTCAACCTTAAAGATGGTCCCTCTGGGGCGGAGTTTAGCGCACGTTTGTAATGTCACATGTGGAATTTTGCTGTGCCTCTTGCGGTGCTAGACCGGAGCTGTGGCTTGGGAACTGCACTTCCCAGAGGGTTCGTAGGGCATTTTGAATGCCACAGGGGCTTTTCAAACCCTGAAATCACTTCAGCTCTCCTTCAGGTATAAACATGAAGAGAACATTCACTAAGTATTAACCTGATAGTCTGAGGTGTCAGGTGACAAACAGTACAGCTGAGGGATTTCACTGGACAAGGAAAAGAGAGGGAGCGTGTACTTGTTCAAGACAAAATTTTCTCATGTCCATGGCCAACGTGCATAAGTACTTTTGCTCTACCAATTTTTTTCACCTGTTGGCCTCAGAAAGGTTATAAATAAGTGCTGCTTAAATATTAAAAATATATTTTTTTCATGAATAGGATTGTGAAGTTCTATTCATTACAAAAGCATAGTAACACATGGTCTTCCTACACTTGGAATCATTCCCAGACCATAATAATTTCAGAAAGTTTATTATGGGTATTATCTTCCCAATAGCCTTGCATTTAAGAAGTTTATTTTTTGTTTTGTTGTCCTGTTTGCATAGTTTCAGTCATTCAGGCAAGGTGGAAATAATGTCTGGAAGCTATCTGTCCATTCAACATGAATAGGTTCAGTGAAGAAGCACTAAATTAAGAAATGAGTGATGTATCTACCTAGTATTTTAAGCCAGATAGTCAGAGGTGATAAAATATATTGTCTGAATTGGAAGTTGAGCAAATTTTCTCTTGAACATACAAATTCAAGATGTGTAATAAGGAGCAGCAATGACAAATGTTTGTTTGACTGTGGATGTCTGCTAAGAAATAATAGGTTTGTGTGATGGGGGTTAGTTTGTTTCACAAAACATTTGATGTCTTCAGAGAGCAGTTTTTGTCCATCTATGTATAGTCTGCACTCGCAGGGATGACAGGAAAGCCTGCATAGAGCATGAATACTTCCAGAAATCAGGGTATACTTTTTTCCTTTACAGCTTTGCATGACTGGAGTCACCAATGACCTGCTGCAATTTTTCTCCCGCTCTATCAGATAACAAAAGAAAGCAGGATTGCAGCCAGAACTGAAATGATGGAGTTCTGAAAGTAACACTCCTTTCTAGTCAGAGAGCAGCCCCCTTTCACTGCCTCCATGCTCTCTCACTGCGTGATATGGTGCACATTCATCTGACAGATGAAAATTGGAATAGCACAGAAAGTAAGGCAGTACTTGGATCCCTGAGTTTGGGATCATCGGCTGTTACAAAAGATCAGGGAGTTCGGGGAGGGACTTTACTCTCAATATTGCCACAGCACAATGCAAAAAATCACCCTGAAAAACGTATTCTTGTGTTTTAATGGCCTGCACTGAAACACAGCGGTGCTCTAAGAGTATAAAGCGTTCCCATTTGCAAATTCCCACCTGTTGTTTCTGTTTCCGGAAACAGTATCCCTGGCTGCAGTCTGGACGTTGCCCCAGGTGGTGTCTGACTCTTAACCCAAATCAAATAGTAATTGTTCAGACACTGTCTGGCTCTCATGCAGTGGACAGGGAAGGCACAGCAGCCCTCTAGTTACCTCTTAGGAAGCCCAGGCAAGGATTTCCCTCAGGGAATCTTCAGCCTGTTGTGCTCATATGCCCTTGGTGTAAGGTTTCGGGTCACAATCCCCCTTGCCCTCCCTGCTACAGTAGGGTCCAGCACAGTGATGAGCAGACTGCAGGATGTGAAAGACTGGGACGTAGGAATGAAATAGCGAAAAGGACAAGATTAGGTTTTTCTTTTTGCCTTTGCTGCCAGTACCTTGTTAATGTAAACCTAGGAGTGCCCAGACTACAACACTGGAGCTATAAAAGGTTGACCAGCAACTGGGATGGTGTTGCTGCTTTAGCTGTTAATGCCACTGAGAGGATGCAGTTATGGCAGGGTGGCTCAGATCCTTGGCTGCCGAAACCCCAGCAGGTTCCTCTGGGGCTGCCAGCAGAACTGCAGGTCCCTGCCATACACTTCCCTCGACTCCTTCTCCAGCAGCCTTCCTGCAAGTTCTGATCACGCCCTGCTCACGAGTTGCCCCTGGACTCCCCCATCCCATCAGTTCCTCAAGGCATGGGACTGGATTCAGCCTGGCTTGCAGAACCAGGACCTCTCCTCCCAAAGCATTAAACCAAAACTGTGAAACACTGGCAGTTCCTGGCTGAATTCCAGTAACCCTGTCTACCTTGTGATATTGCAAGAGGTCACACTCTCCATGCCTGCAAAATCTGAGAGGCTCTAGTTAAGACCCAAAGAAAAGACTGACTGTGTGGCAGAGTGCTTGAAGGTGTATGCACACAGCAACAAGCACTCCAGGCACTATGGACTGCCCGGCTTGACTCAACCAAAGTGTGTCTCTGCCTTCCAAGGCCAGGAGAGGGCATGGCGTTTGTGCCTGAGACTCCCATTTATTTGATGCTGACTTGAACCTATTAATTTGGCCTTTCAGCTTGAAGTTGCACTTTTGTCATCTTTGGACTCAATGGAAATAGTGACTTTTATACTGTGGACTTGAGCAACAACCACTGTCCTCCGTGAAAGGGGCAGAGAAGTAACTGCTCTTTAAAAACATAAATAGTTCAGTGTTATGAGAAAATAAGAACAATTAAGTTTTTTCATTTGGTGGAGAATAGTTGGAGTTCTAAATAATAGTAATTTGGTTAAGAAATTATATGCACATTTTTGAAAAATATTTTTTAATAGTAAGAACAGTCACAGGGAGAACTCAGGTGATGATGGACTGTCTGGAAGAGGGAACCAGCTAATGGGAAGGCTCTACAATACTTATGATGATGAATTTTTACTCTCTTCTGTAACAGTTTACAGTCTTATTTTTGAATACTAGATAGTTTAATTTTTCTAGTTCACTTTCCTGGGTGACTAAACTATGCAGTACAGCTTTGAACTTTCAGATTTTTGGACCCCATACCATCTCTCAAAACTCATGTTAATCCTAGGGAGGACCAAAAGAATCTACTAACATATGCACATTGCCAAAATAAATGATGTCTGGATTCCTGAGCTAATCTTTGCCTTTAATCACGTGTATCAGAAAATTTATTTGCTAAAGTAGTGGTGAAAAGATTTCTGATCATTCTGAAATATCAGCTGCAAATAACCTAGGCTTTATGATTTTCAACATAAATCAGGAAATGTGGAATATTTTCCTCCCTTTTCAATTCTTAGTAGTCTCATTAGAAAGCTTTATCATAAGCAATTCACACAGTAGCAGTAGCCATTCCTTTGCTGGCATTATTGCCTTAAATGTGAAATTGTGTGACATGTCGTGTCAGTGAGTGGACAGCTGACTGTTGTTACCTCTGAAAGTAGTGGCAGAAGATGGCAACCTTTATTCTTATAGTTTTTCCTCATTGGCTATGTTTTTTGTCTTTCTCCTTGTTCTACCTAAAAGTTCACAAGGCACGGTGTTTCTGTGCTCACAGAAAATAACATGAAAGCATAGTAATGACACGTGGTCATCTCTGTCTTGCAGTGCATGTCCAACATGGAACTTGGTCTATCTTTTTGACATTCTACACAAAAGAACCATCAAATAGCACTGTTTGTGCTTTGGTTCTCGCTGATTTTGCTTTGGTGGTTCCCCCACTTGCCTTTTTGTTGAAGCCTTCCTGGTTTTTGCACTGTCCATTCATTTTCTATTTTCATATGTATTTATGGTTATGTATTTTAACTGATTTATGATGGGTTTTTTGATACTATTGAACATGCCCTTCCATTTTTAACACATGTGGATGTTTTGGTGTAATTTTGCAGGAATCACTGAGACTTGATCTTTGAGTCTTTGTTAGATCCTTTCTGAGGAGCGTGAAGGTTTTTTAGTTTTATTTTTGGGTCATTGCAAGTTTTTTTTCTTTTTAGGTAAAACACAGCCTATTTTTTTGCAAAGCACCTTCTTGTTTACACTGAATGCACTTTCTTGTTTCAGAACTTTCTGATGTATACAGCCACATGTGAGAACAAAACTGAAAGGCTTTTACTGGCTATTACATAAAACCTATGTAATAATGAAGTCCATATTATAAACTCTAGATGGAGAATTTCAGATCAGAAACCGGGGTACAGAAAGATTCAGTTGTTTCACTGAAGATTAAGGAGACCAGGGGTGGAGCTCCACAGCAATCTTGAGTGTGTTTCTTACAAGTGTAGGTCATCATGGGCTCATCTACTAGGGCACAACACAGTTAAAGGGGGAAAAGTCCAAGTTCTCATTATCCTGGGGAGAAATTACAGTAAAAGCTGTCATGGCTGTATTATTTGTTTTGTTAGGATGTTCTGTCTCTGCCATGGTGTGATCAATGGCATCCAGGAATGTGATAAAGACTTGAACTAAACCCACCAAACAGTCCCATCCCTTCCTCCAGAGCACCTGCAGGCAGAACGGACAGATGGGGAAGGTCCTTGCCTGCCCACACCACTCCCACCCAGCCCCTGCACCGCACCTTTGTGCTGCAGGGGGTGTGGAGGCACTTCCCAGGATGTCAGAGTGCTGCCAGGTGAAGGCAGGCTCGCCTCAGGAAGGCAGGAGGGTGGGAGCAGTTTCCACAGGTGCCACAAGGTGCACGAGAGGAGAAGGCAAGGACTTCCAGCTGGGCGTTGTAACCTTGCTCTGGCCTTGAGGGGAGGAGGACAAGGGCACTCCTGCTGCATGTAGGAAACCCAGCAATGGCTTCAGTCATTTCTGCAGCTGTTGCAATTTGGGATGACATCTCCAAGCCGGAAAACTGATTTCCTTGTCACTGAGTGTGGATCACCTTTAGATTGCACATCTGATTTGGTGTTGTCCCAAACTGGTCCCCGTTGCCAAGCTGTATGGTGAAGGTGTGCTTTTGTATGCACTGGAACACCACAGTAATGAAAACCTTTACAAAAATCAGTAGCCATTAAAATAATTTTAAATTTAATCAACACTCTATTAGTAAAGAATGGTTTCTTATTATTCTGTACAAGTGTGCTTGATAGATATCAGGTGGGTAAAATATATCTGCTTGTGGTGTCTTTGTCCCCTTTTTAGTTTTTTCGTTTAGCTCATGATTTTATTTAATGGAAGAGACACTTCTCACGTATTGGCTTGACAATTTACAAGCATTTGTTTGTGCTGAATTAAGCACATTTTTAAACTTTGTGTGTTGCTGCTGACAGTTTGGGGATTGATTTTTATCCCTAGAGAGATGCCTTTTTGTCTTTAAGGCAAATTGAAGTTGACTGCTGGAGCATTCCCTGGTAAGAGAGAGAATCTACTTTGGGGATATTTTTCTACTGAGAATTCATTTTTAACTCAGAAGCTTCAGCAAGGTCATGTTTTTCATGACACTTAAAAAAAAAAAGTAAAAAAGTTCACAGACAAAGAAGTAGCATTAACTTCAGAGAAAATAAATCGGAGCAAGTATTACCAAGCTTTTTCCCGTTGTAGTTCTCTGTCAGGGAGATGTGCCTAGATATGCAGTAGGTAAAAATTCCAGACTTTTCTTCTGAAAGCATATATTAAATACTGGTGTGGGCAATGGGAGAAAAAGGTTTTACCCATCCATGTGTTTTCATGTATGTTATGAGATTAAATGTAAAACTCCTGTAATATTTTTAGGACATTCAGATTTTTTCAAGAACAGATTCATTGCTTGTCCACATTGGCAGCATAGGATGGGGTTTGCAGACATGAAAGGATTAATGTAATGAGATGTGTGTGAGGGCGCAGGATCTCCACCAAACAGGCACTTTAGGAAGTCTTCATTCATGTTAAGTAGAGCTAAATGCTTCTTTTTAAACAGCAGCGTCTGTGGCTGGACATGCTGGGCTAGAGTTACACCCTAAATTTGTCCAGCCTATATTCACCCACCCCCCAGTCAGCCTGGCACAGTTTTTGCACACAAACATTATATTGACGGGGATGCTTGGAATTCATTTATGTCTCCCTTCAAAGTCTTTTTTGGCACTAGATTTGTTTCACAGGTCTGTTTTTTACAAATATATATACAACTAAAATAAGTAGTGCCTGTGTGTATATCTGGTCTGGTTCTGTGGACCAAATGAATAACACCTCTCACCTGAACAACAACGCTGAATCAAACCATCCTGGCCAGCAAGCAGGTCTAGTGAGGGTCTCTGTTTTTTAAGACCCAAGTGACTTAAAAAATAAATAAATAACCTTCTTCAATAATGTACCAAATGACAAATTCAGACCCACTTGTTTTCATTTCTAGGAAATCAAACCAGCTGAAGCAAGTTTTTTACCACAGTGCATGTAAACAAGTTGTAAGAACCAATTTCTTCAGGAAACTTTTATTCTGCTGGTTATAAAATCTTCTTAAAGGAGCTGCACACGTGTAGTCTTCCTTTAAACCTTCTTTGGGATGTTCTCATTGGATTTTTCACACATTTGAGTCCTAAATGCTTGAGTTGGCTCAGTATGTTTTTGAAAGCCTGGCTATCAATTACCAGAATTTTCATTTGCCTCTTTGATTTATTTTTTTCCCCTTCTCAGATTCCTCCTGTGATATTTGTGACATTCTCTCTTAGTAGTGACCGGTCTAAGACATTTTGCAAAATGCAGGAAACAAAACTTCTAATATTCTTCGCACTATAAAGTGAAAACCTGTACCTTCAAACTTGAACAAGTGCCTTGCATTTGCAGCAGAAAGCACTTGGCTGGTGTTTAGGATGGGGTAGGTGAGGGGTGAGAGGAAGCAGGGACTGACGTTTTTGGTTGCAGCTGGTGAGCAACACCCCAGAGCTACCCCCCTACAGCAAGGAACTCACATTTTCTGCCATATTCTCACGTACAGCATTTTATTAGTTAACCTCTAAAGTTTTTGTTCTGATTCACCTTGGAATTTGCATATTTTTTGAAATTAAGTTATCTTTAAATTAGAACATAGCATTTATTAATAGCAGGAAATTCCAAGTAATTCTATTGTCCCGCTTTCTCCTCCTATTTTTTATTGGAGCTAGATGTTGATTTTTGTGAACTGTACCTTTTCTACCCTAATCAATCTTGTTTCTCTTTTGTTCTTTAGCCTGAAGACTTCTGGTGTTCAGAATTAACTTTTTTCTCAGTCCTTTTCCATTTTGTGTACGATTATGCACCTAATTAGAGGTAATTGTTTCCTTGTTCCTACAGCACCAGCCAAGCAAGCAGATCTCAGCTACGTCTGAGGGATACGATGAACCTCCACCCTAGAAAAAGTGCAGCAAAGACTTTGGTAATTTAGTGTTTCTCCTTGGCATGTTCATTGTTCTGTACCTATAACAACCATGCCTTAGATGGGTTTCCTCTGCTCCACTAAGCTGTGGAAATCATGGAAACCTGGGTGTTCTGAGCCAGGGAATAGCAGCATGAATGTTATAATGCTGTCACAAAGGTTGTTGATCAGGATTCTTTGTTCAATCAAAGCTTTAACATTTATTAGCTTCGTGTCAGGTTCTCTCTTGGCTTTTATTTGTAAGTAAGAATAAATGCACAATTTTGCTGATTTTACTGCAACTTTTTCAAACTTCAGAATGCCAGGAATGAATTCTTATCTGTTATCTGGGACTCTGAAAAGGTATTTAACTGGGTCTAATCATGGCAAAATGGAAGGTGTCATTAATTAAGTTTGTAATTGTGTAGCAATTGGAATGAGAACAATTTACAGAAGCAGGGTAGGAGAAGAACTTTAAGTCGCAGTGCATGGCGAATGAGATGCACAGCTCCCATTATCACCAGGAGCTGCATGGCTAATCCAGCAGCCTCGGCACTGGGGAAAATGTACCCTGGGATGTCAGGTGTTAAGGGGAAGAATGGGCCTCTCACGTTCTTTGCACTTACAAGCCGGCTGTAACCTTTTGACTCTCTCTCTCTTTCTCTTCTTGAGTTTTGTTTCCTGAAAGGAAAAGGGGGTGGGGGAAAGCAGGGGAAGAGGGCTTAAAGAGTGGAAGGTCTGTTTCAAAGTACTGTAGTGTATTTGCAAGCTTTTTTTTTTTTTTTTTTTTTTTTGGATGTGTTTTTTTTTTTTTTTTTTAAAAGNGTTTTTGCAAGTTTTTTTTTTTTTTTTTTTTTTTTGATGGAATGAGTTTTATTTTATTTCTTAAAGAAGCAGTTGCTTTTAATGCAGAGTGCTTAGAGCACGACTTAAGATATGAATGTCTGCTGAGTACCACTATCAACACTGTAAACTTTACACATGTGATTCTGCCACAAGTGTTTTGCACATAGCTTGTTTATCTTTCTAACTAAGTGAATTTAATCTCATTTAAGAGCATAACAGAGGAGGAGAGCTAGTTCTGTGAATTAATGTTGTTTTTCCTATTGACCAGTGCAGAAAAACAACTCCCAAATAACAAGAAATCCCTTTTATTCTTGAAGGACCACTTAATTTAGCATGATCATATATTGATCACATTGAGCTGGGGTGTATTCCAGGTCTGAAGATCTGCATATGCAAAGAAAAACTTGTAAAATTCTTGCACATTTAATCTCCTTGCTAGTTCTGAATTAGTAAGTGTGAAAATACCTTGGTGCAAGGAACTGAGCTTTTACTTAGTCTAAAAGAACATGCGACAAATAAGGGGAGAAAAAGTTGTCTAGTTAAGGTAGATCTCTCCAAATTTCATTATTTTTGAGGAAAAAGAGCAGAATGTGGAAAAATATATGAAAACTTGCATTACCCTTCCTTGAAATAGTCTGTTCTGGGCTGATCCTTATTAGAATGTAAATGTGGAAACACTAAAGGTGGTGGTTACTTCCATTAATTAAAAGGAATCTTGCTCATAGCACAGCACCGTGAGAATGCTAAAGGGGTTTTGTAAATTCCTGGTTGCCGTCTTTGGTTTGAGGATCTCGTTCGACTTCAAACTTTGTGTCTTTCTTTGTTAGAGATAATTTTGAAAAAGCTCACATTGCCTTTGCATGGCTGAAATGTGGCAGCAATGGAGTGGAGCCAATGGAGGGGTAATTTTACAGCCAGCAATCAGGAAAAGGAAGAGTCCTTAGCCAGGGGACTCACCAGTGCCAGGAGGAGCCATTATTCCATTATTATTTCTAGTGTGAAAGCATTGTTCCAAGTTAAATTAAAAACATCCTTTACATTTCTTTGTTATTTGTGTTGTAAATTTTCCATGTCAACTTTTCCAAAAGAAAGGTGTGAATATATATCTAAGTGGGCTGCTTGGGATGCATCTTGCTTTAGAAATGGTGGATTAAAGAGAAACCTGAAATCGTTGGCAATTCCTCTAATTCAGCCTGGAAGTTCACAGAGACTGGCCAAAGATGAAGTGAGTTCTCCTTTTCTTAACACTTGTGAGAGCAACACTCTAGAAAGCCTGTTTCCTCACAGGCACTGTCCTCCCATTTTTTTCTACTGTTAGGGAGTCCAACCTTTTGTGTTTTAAGGGTCCAACTCTGTAAGCTTTTCAGGAACCTTACACTTAGGGGGCTACAGGGGGGAGAATGAAGCTTTTTATGTGTATGGACTTTATATCTCCTGGAGATTGCACAGATATTGAAGGCTATGATGGATTTGAATGAGGTTTCAGAAGTTTTGATGCAGACAGTTTTCTTGTTTTCAGTTACTGAGAAGTCCAGTATCAGTAAATATTTTATATTGAACACTGCTTTAAGTCCACTATGCAGAGCTTGTGTTGAGAACCAGTATTGAAGGGATTTGCATACTGAACATTCTTATCATCACCCATTTTTTTATTGATAGACTTTGAGGAGGTGAAGGCCTTACAGCTGCAAGACAAGTGCTACTTGACATAAACGCAGAAGTTGAAGAAATGTCTTCCAAATCATTTGGGCCATTTGAGATACGAATGGGAACAGAACCCACATATCCTAAATTCCAGTCCAGCGTCTTAATCCTGAACCCATTTTTTTCTTTCAAAATTCAAGTTTCCATGATTATTATTTCTACTGCCAGGACTTTCCAAGGATTTAAATGTGACCTAATTTATTAAATGCTGTCTTACGTGCAAGACAGGAGCAAAATCCTTACCCCAGGGCACTTACTCAGTGGCCCTGATCCTGCAATCTGATCTCTTGAATGAATGTCTGAACTAACATGAGCCCTGCTGCCTGTTCTGGGAGTCTGGCTGGGATTTTAATAGGGAAGGGACATGGAGATTGCAGGTTGTCTACAACACCCTCAATCGACTTCATTACATTACCACTACTCTCCGGCGTGGTTACGTGTTTCCCTGAGTCCTCTATGAGCTTTTGTGTAGCTGTTGCTCAGTTACCTTCAGTAGGTGGTGAAGTTTGGGATGAACTGTTTTTTCTTGTGTGTATAAGCCTTGATCTGTGGCACTCCTTAAAGATGCTTGCGATGCACCTTGAGATTAAAGTGCATTGCCCCTGCAGTGCATTGATCTCGCCTGGCCCAGAAAGGGGTTGTCATAGATCTGCTTTTCAAATCAGGACTCCCTCATGGGTTTTTCCAAGACATCATCTCCATGTCATTGGGTTGGCAGGATATGAAGCTGAGGGTCTTTTTGAAGTTTTCCTTCACACCAAGGGGTGTACACTTGTTGTGTGGGAATCGTGGCAAGTTACACCCTCTCCTCCCTGTGTGTTCAGGGCAGGATAACTTAATGCAGCATTCAGATATTCCAGATCTTTTCTAAAAGTAAATGGTTTGATTTGTTATGTTGGAGTATTAAAATGAAGAATGGAATCCGAAGGCTGAGAAGTGGTTTCTTGCAGAGGACTGAAATACAGGGGATAGACGTCATTAATTAATTAAATAGTCCTATAAACATCTATGCCTTTGCACAATAGTCTTATTTTAAGAAACGTGATCATGTGCTTCATCAAATAACACTCAGGCCAGTATTATTTCGTTTTTGCATAATCATAAAACAAATACCGCTTTAAAGTCTGCTTGTGCATCTCACATTTCATTCTTTTTTCTTTTTTTTTTTTTTTAAGTATTGAAAAAAAATTTAGTTTCCTGCATCAAATGATTTGTTATTGGAAAAGCAAAGCAACATTTCTTTACGCAAAACTCTTCTTCCTTCAAAACTGTGGCACATGGAAAGTATTTTCCAGCTTTTGGAGTTTATTTGATTTTGAACACTTTTGGTTATGTAAGTTTTAATAAGTAGCTTTGGTGTACCCCTAAAGGCACACCCCACACACTTATGTTGTGTGACCTAGGGTCACAAGTAATGGCTGCAAGCTAATTGATTGAGAAAGGCTTGTCTGACTGGGCCCCTTTGAGTCCTCCCTTTACATTCCTAAATTTCTGTAAAGAAGGCACTGGCAGCTTCGCCTGGTGAGAGGAGGGGTTGGGGGAAAGGGAGGAAGTTTCTCAGTTTCTGATTATGCGCAGAGTTTCCTTGTACTGAGCTTATGTTCTCCACCCACTACTTAGTAAGAACTCCTTAACAACTTAAAGCTTTATCCCTGTGAGTACCAGAAAAGTGATCTGAGTATTTATTGAGCAGGGAGAACAAACTGCTTGCTCCAGGCAGGGAGAAAGCTTATGGAAATGATATTAGACCTTCAGCAAAGTGCACAGCTGCATCATACAGAAGCTGAGACTCAAACTGACAGGCAAATAAGCCAGATCACGGAAGGGGCCTCTGTGTGGCAGCTCTGAGCTACCAAGTGTTGGACAACTAGGCAAAAAGTGCAATGGAACAGGGCAGAAAATAACACACTAACTTCAGGCAACTGTTGCTTATTCATGGTGAGTCCAGATTTGAAATGTTATTTGAAATGTAGCTATTTCTGTTGTTTCTAAAAACCCTTCCGTTTTACCACAGCAATCCTTCTGCAGAGCTCATTGTGTTCCAGATTATTTGTCCGGATGTGCACTTCAGTTCTGAACGATACAGAAATGCACAGGGATAGCCCTTGCCTTGCTGCTTGCTCTCTCTCATGTTTTTCTTGCTTCAGGAGACAGGTCCTGTTTCTAAAAGCACACTGCATGGCTTCTGATTTGGAAAGAAATAGTTTTACAGCCAGCACTTGGTGTGCAGCTGCATGGAGGTGAATAAGTGAACATAATTTCTGTGCAGTTTTCTGCAGTTTGAGCTTTGTGGCACCTCTCCATTGCTCCTTATTTCGCTGCCTTATCTTGAGAATGTATGGCACGGTCACTATGAAAAGAGCTTTGTGTTTGAATTCCTGGTGAGTCGAAGGGTCAGGGCCTATGAGTTATCTGCCTGCCAGCAAGACTCATTGCTGTGTCCCTTTATTTTTCAAGCTGAAATAGAAAAAACATGTGTCCTCATCCCTTTTTTATAAATACGTTTTGAATTCACGTTTTACTTGCTGTTTGTGTATGCTTTGTTCTATTGACGAACTTGGGGCTTGGGAGGAAGCCAGTTTTATTCTATCCATATTTATTTCACTTATTCAAGCTTTCCTGCAAAATCCTGCAGCTTTTCTGAATTCCTTTGTTGTGATGCACACAATTTTTTCTTAAAACAATATTCTGATATTCTGATTTCTGCTGAGAGGTAAAGGATTTATACTCTGATACATACTTCCAAAAATACCAAAGAGCTATCTAAATTTTGAGTAAGTTGCATAATTATACAGAAGATAAGGTTTTTATAACATGTGACTCGCTTAAGGAGGGAAACACAATACTTGTGGATAACTTCTTGAACAGATTGTGTTAGATACACTAGTCATCCAGTGTAATGGTAATAAATATGATCTGAGCTATAATGTTATTTCAGTTACTGAGTTTGAAAAAGCTGCTTCATTAGCACAGCAACAGAATTAAGCATTGCATGTTGACAGTAATGTTAGAAATACGTTTGTGAAAACTGCTGAGTGGATGAAATTTAAAGTAATAAATCATCAAGGCATGTCAAAGTTACTCTGTATGTGAGGTTTTAAGATGTCTGTAATTTAGAGGAGAAGTGAGTCTGTTTTTCCTCCAGCAGAAGTGTGATTCTGTACAAAATTATTTTATCATATAATTCAGGTGCACGAGAAATCTCAAAACTTATGTAGCAGGTATTTGGAGCTAAATGGAAAAGGCCCATTTGATAGAATAATTCTAGTATGCAGTATAAGAAGTTGGTCAGATGAACTCTGCACAGAGGGTATATTACTACTTGTTTCTTGATCTTTCTGTTTTTATGCTTACCTAACATAAAATGCTTGTTTAAAAAAATAAGATGAGGTTTCAGATTTGAGCTGATCTGACATTACAGTCCCTTTCGGATGCAGTTCATGTTGTTCACATATTGTGTCCTTTCTTATTTGCCAGCTTGAGATCCTGAGTTGACCCATCAGATTTGAAAATGGTTTTAAATAGAAAAGGGGGGGGGGGGGGGGGGGGGGGCGAAGGAAGAG
>VZTJ01002567.1:827037-848751 GCA_013397795.1 Orthonyx spaldingii | reverse complement strand
AATCGTGTGGGGTTTTTTTTTTTTTTTTTTTGTTTTTTTTTTTTTTTTTAAATCAAGTCATATACTGCTGCATTATGGAGTATATACACATTTTATTTGTGCATAGTAGCAGGTCACAGAAAATACAGCTTTTGAATGACTTTTTGCATACAAATATAAAAAATTCTATAGAAAACCTCTGCAGCAATACTTATCTATGATTGATATTTATGTATGAGGGAACGACATGTTTGTGACACACAGAATCTTGACTTCCATCCGTTCCGTCTTGTATATCATTGGGAATTCAGTCTTGTTGGAATTTTTTTGGTGGCATGCTTTATTTCCTGTATTGAATGCATAACTCTTTCACTTAAAATTTGGCTGAAATTGCTCCTTTCCAAACCATGTCTTTTAGGAAAAAAAACCCAAAAAAGATGATGAGCAAAACCAATATGTGACGTTTTTCAGTCACTGGGGATGGACTTTGAAAGGGAAAATATTACAGCAGTTTTTTTGACCTGGTCAAAACTGAAACATCAGAAACTTTGTGTGAAAATGTGACTCTTTTATCTACATTGAGCCAGATATGTATAATTGCACATCCAACTGATTTTCAGGTGGAGAAATTTGTTCTTAAGACAGTCTAGTTATGAACTGATGGAAAAAACTTCCAACATCAGACATTGGCATGGCTGAACACCTTGATTTCAATTTAAATAATTGAAAAGGAAACCATTTTATGGGGATTTAGTTACAGAAACATAGTACACAGTGGCATTGTGTCCATCTCTGTCATTCTGGGTTTATTCAGAGTTTGCCACAGCATTGCAAAGTTCTAAAAGTTTCAATCTGCCTCTGAATATAGAAATTTCAAGGTGTCATCTAACTTCTTTGTACCTTTGGGCAAATCACTTAAAACATGTAATTTCTTACTGCTAAAATATTTTTAGTATTTCTATTTTAATAATGAATGTGTTCCTCTTTAGCTTCAAACTTGATAGTATCCATCTAGAAGGGTTTTTTCTTTGTTTTTAACTTTGCAGGTCTATTTACCTGTGCTCTGTGAGTAGTGATTTACATCTGGTTGGATGCACTTGTAGGTGATCATTCAAATATCTAAAGTCAGGAAGTGTCAGTCCTGTAGTTTAAAGTGCTAACTAAGGTGCACATCACACTTAAAATGCTGTATTCCTACTGCATTGGAAGCAGGGTCACACATCTCGGTTCTTAAAACAGATTTAAGAGCCTAATCTTACAGTCTTTTAAAAAAAAACCCCAAACAACCCAAACTGGATTTCACAGAGCTGTCACATTATCAACAGTATTATTCTTAATTATTTGTCATTACTCTCATTTTCTAAGTGAGACTTCTACTAAGGCTTGTATGTTCTCCTTTGTTCTTTCCCTGCTTCATGTGTTTTGAACCCTTTTGTGTCTCTCAGTTAAATCTGAAAGGCAAAATTCTCAATCAATATCATGTTTTATGAAAATCTGTGAGTGTATAGAGGAAAAAAACCCACGATTGGTGCCAATTTTGAGGAAGAGGCAGGCAGAACATAGCTGTTATACATTCTGTTTGGCAGTGGCTCTGTGGCCAAACAAAATGTGTGCAGTCCCAGACTCATGACAGAACAGTTTCTCCTGCCAGGTGATGGTGTAATAAGCAATGTGGAGAGATATGGCCATTTGCAGTGAGAAGAAAGAATGGGGAGTTACAGAGCAAAGAGCAGAAATCTGCAGGAAAACAGGTTTCATCCAATCTGGTGCTTACAGGACACCTTGGGTTTGCTATTGCAAAAGAATAAAGGACCAAATGCCAGAAGATCTTAAAAGGATGTAAATTGCTTGCTATAGGGAAACAAGAACATCTTGTTTGCTTTTTTTTTTTTTTTTTCTATTTACTGAGCATTTTATAGTGCATGGAAAAATCACATACTATTTCAGTCATCACAAACTGCACTCAACACATGAGATTCCTACTAATCTTTCATATGAGATGGCCAACCACAGTTAAATTCTGTATAAATAGTAAAATAGGTATGAGGTATGAAATAGGGTAATAAACTTTAAATTGGAGGAAACCTGCTTTTTCCAATTGTGAATTTATCCAGAACTTGGTTCTTTACTTGGCTCTGTTGAAGTCAGCATAGATGTGTTTAGATGAGGATAAAAACTTGATTTTAAAGCTGTCCAGTATTTTCTATTTGTTTACATTTAAAATGCCTACATACTCCATCTTACCTTGGGCAAATTGGAAATTGCTTCTGTAAACCTGGGAAATTGCTTCTGTAAAGATGAGAATGTTAATACCAAAAATATTAAAGCTTGCCTATAATTGCTACTTAAGTAATATTTTTAAAAGGCATTTTATTTCTCAACCAAACAAGGTTCACCAATGGAAATTAATCACTACTGCCTTTTATGATGCTATTGATTACATAGATTTGGTTTTCTAAAATGCTGTAGCTCAATTAGGAGAATTTTAGTTCTCCTAATGTCATTCAAGATAAGGGAAAACACCAACTCATTTTCATTACTATGCTTTTTGTTTTGCAAGCTGAATGAGCATCAATGCCAGGTGATGACCATCAGCAATCACGAGCTTATTTATTAGAGAAAAATAGAAACCTTTCACATTTGAGGATCCGTTGTCTTTTATGGACTGTTTTGGAAAGGTACTTCTTCTAAATATTCATTTTTCAAGAAATGGGAATGTTGCCAGTAGCGACAGTAAAAAATGGTTTGGAAGGAATTTGCAGCTGAATTTCAAGGGTTGCTAGCAATTAGGATGTACTCTGTACTTTGAAATGCTGGCTAACAGATGGATTTAGCCACAGTGGCCATTCTCCAATACTTGCCCTGCATACAAGTTCAGTGCTTGGCACACAGGTCTCTTCCCCTCATCAGGGCTTTTAGAAATTGAGGGACTTCCTTGAAGCATCTTCCATTCTTGCACCCAGCAAAGCAGAGCATAAAGGCCTCTGTGGCATATGAAGGTCTTTTTGTTGCTCCTTTTTGGGTATTTATGAGCATCCTTTTTGGTGGATAAACCCTGGCAATTCTCTGAAGGAAAACATTCTGAGTACACGCAACAGCCAATTACTGCTTTCAGGCAAGGAGTTCTTTTCCCTTTCAGGGCTCACCCATTCCTTGTCCACTCAGTAACCAGGGGCCAGACCAGTAGTGTGCTTTTCCTTTTAGCAGCATGTTGTGATGTTGGAACTTCCTGCAAAATCGTGTGTTTCATATGTTTTTTATATTTTAACCACTCTTTAAAAGTGCTTTCAGATGCAAGCACATATTTGGTTACAGCTTACTGCACGTGCTTACCCACCAATAAACTGGAAAGGCCTGCATCCAACAGCCTGGAAATGCATGTGTGACTTTGTGTGGGACTTCCAAGAGCTCTGGTTCAGGATATTGGAAGTCAGGGGGTTCAGGCTGCAGGTTTCCTCAGAGGTGTTCAGCAACAGTTAGTGCCATACTTACAGTAGCTCAGTAATGTGAAAAGTCCCACTGCAAGAGAAAATGCTTCTCTTTCTCCTTCCTCCTCCATGAATCAGACCTCTACTCATGCTTCAGCTGGCTCTGGCCAAAGACAGATGGAGCACCCAGTCAATCAGAGAGGCTGGTTATGTGCTTAGGGCTTCCATATATCTGTGCAAGGTCCATTTATGCATACAGAGTGCGACTAATGTGTTCTGGGCTTGGGAAATCCTCATGCAGTGCACTGTGTGTGCCAATAAAACAGACACAATTTCTTTAATCAACTTCCTTTTTCGCTCTTCATGTTTGTTCATGGCATCCCTTATCCAGAGGCCCTTGTCTACCCACCAGCCAGTTCTGCTGGGCACAAGGAATGCCCCTAAGGGAAACAGACCACAGGAAAAGGATGAGATGACTTTCCCATATAATGCAGTAAGTGACAGGCAGTGCATGTGAGGTAGGTGAAGCACATGTTGGCATTGTAGAAGGCTCAGTCCTACTTGTGCTCCACACATTTTTCCTTTCCAAGCAGCAATCATTAGCACAATCAAACACCAGCAGTTCCCTTTTTGCTAATTTCAGTTTTGTGGTAGCTCAAGAAGATCTGTATGGAAAGGTGAAAACCATAAAGAAGCTCTATGTAGCACCCCTTGAGTACAGGTAGTGAGAGAGAGATTAAACTGCTTATTTTATCATGTAGAACCCCTCTGGAAAATCTCCTGGGGTGTGGGACAAGAGGCCTTTGAGTGTCCTGAAAAAGAGGAAAGCCATGAGATAGATACCTAATAGGTTTTCTGGAAGAAGTGGAGGTTTTGAGACAGATAAAAGTTCTCAGAACTTCATATGATGAAAAAATCAAGGACTTGGAAGCTTTTCACAAAGATAAAATTGGAATATTTTCTAAAGACTCAGTGAGTGAAGGCTGAGAAAAAGAACCTTAACTTTACATATATATATATATATATATATATATATATATTCATAGCCAACAATAAATTGGGGTAATCAGAAACAGATTGATGCCGAAGTCCGCTCAGGTCATGCCATGCAGGGGCATTTCTTGGTAGCTTGAGTGAAATCTTAAAAAAACCCCCAAGGTTTGTGTGAAAGATGCACAGAAATGCCCATAATTTATCTGAATAACTTAAATGTGGTAAGGTGAACTCAGTCTTGGCTTCGTGCTGCTTGAGTTGTAAAAAAAGAAGAATTTATTTGGTTCACTTGGGACATCTCAAATGTCGATAAACTGGAAAGAACTGTGCCAGTACTTCTGTCATATGGTGACAGAGAAAAACATGCACAACAGAAACGTACTGTGCAACGAATCGAGTAACACAGTTTCTATTCAGATCACAGCCCTGCAGGAAGATTATACGGAGAGTAATTTTAGCCCTCTTAGAAGTGTGTTGCTAGAATTACTCTATAAAGAGCAGAAATAACAGAAGCCTGGTAATTAAACATGCTGAATTAAAAAAAATTGGAGCGAAAATATTTATTGCAATAAGATTGAAACACTTAACATCTTTTCAGCTAGAGTCTCGCATTAGCCTTTGTGCACCAGTGGCAGTTAAATTAAAACCAGTGCGTTTCCATAAATAGAAAAGTTGGTTTTGATGAAGGGAGAATTTGTGATTAAAACAGCTTCCATTTAAAATCCCTGATTGCATCTATAAAGCAACTCCTTTGAACAGTATCCTGCTGTCATACTGTTGATGACAATAAAGCTAAATAAAAGTACAGAGAGTACTGCAAATGTGTGCTTCCAGTCATATATTTATATATGTAACTGAAGCAATTGGGAAACTTACTTAATTCAAATGCAGATGTGATAATATGATCCCTTTCCCCCAAACCTGGTCTTGTAGTAAGGAAGGAACCATTGCTTGTTTGAAACTTCATCCTTTTTAAAGGTGAATCGTGGTAATATAACAAACATAAACTGGCAGTCTGAATACATCCCTGATGTTGCCTGCTTTTCTAGTAGGTATTCAGAGAAACCTATAAAGTCCCTACTTTCACTCAGTTGTACTTGATGGCAAGATTTATAAAAGAAGCTTTCACATTTTTTTTCATGATTCTTCTATGTTGTACCTACAACCACATCTTATTGTGTATCCATATAGAGCATGAATTTTATCCCAGTGTAGATGTCTTTGATGGAAAAACAGAGACCATATATATATATATATATATATATATATATATATATATAAAAGCAGGAGATCATCTCAGAAAGATCCTCTCAAAATTTCATCTGGTTTCTCTGGTCCTTGCTAGCTGAAGGTAGCTGAACACATGCTAAATGAAGTAGAAATGAGAGAGTAGAAAATGGCAATTGTCAATTTAATCAATACCTAGACCACAGTGTAAATATCTCTTGATGTTTGTAGTGTCTGGGATAATGGGGAAAGGTTTAGTTCTGCTTCTGCTTTGCAATGTTTTAGCAATGCTTGTAGCCATAAACCTGCCCTGAAACACCAATTAAAGAGGGTTTATGAGTGCTTTGTGTTACTGGAGTGATGCAACAGATCAACACATGTCAATGAAAGTAACCTTGTTGTTTTGCCATTTTTGAAATAACAAACGTGAATAACATAAAGTAATTGGAGTGCTTTGTTGCTAAAAGCAACATGTTCCACGTGTTGGATGGTCCTCTCCCTCTCTGTAAATTGGGAAGTTATTTGAGTTAACTAATTGGTTATAGACTCTTTGGCCCATAGCTTCCATTTGAATAATCTAGCAGCTGGAGCATGTAGATGCTGGAGGCACAGGATGAGAAGTTGAGAACAGCTGGGAAAGGCCTCGGGTGGCAAGGAAAGGAGGCAGCAGCTGGAGAGTATAAACAGGGACCTTACAGGGAAGTTTTAGATGAGGAGAAAATCTGCAGCTGGGTTTGTGAAGCTTTACCTTGGTGGTAGCTGCTCTTACATGAAGTTTTTCCCTCCAGAACTTTTATTTGGTAAGTCTTAAATCTTCTCATCCACCCCTTTTAAACATCTGTATATATATGAGTCTCGACTGTGCGGTGTATGCCATGTTTGGTATGCTGTAATTTCACTATGCATGGAATTCTTTGCCGTTCCATTAATTTAAAATATAAGATAGAAAAAGATGTCTTTAATATTCAAATCACCCATATGGAAACCACATCCTATTAAGGAACCAGTATTCCCATGAAGAGTACTTTTCCACTGTGACTTCTCATGAGGCTTTTAAGACTGTTTTACAAAGTCTATTGAATTGCATAAGCCTAAGTATATTACATCATACATAAATATCATTATGTGTAGTGGGTGCTTGTAGATTAAAAAGAAAAACCAGAACCAGAAAAGTGAGATCATTCAGGTTAACACCGTGTATGTAATCTAAGTGAATTCCTGTTTGAAGTATGATTTGCAGAATGCAAACTCCAATCTTGATTTAAAAGGGTAAAGGACAGAGAACATGTCATCATCCTTGGGAAGGTGTTCCAGTGGTGGAACATTGCTGTGTACAACAGGTACCCTGTATACCTGCACGATATACATCTATATCTATATAATCTGAACTTGACTGCTGTAACTTGTTTGTAGTGTAGTCTTTTACCTGTAAGAACCTCCTATCAAAACTGATTTAGATGGTGATCCATTCAGACATAATTTTTGAGGATAAATAGAACTGTGTTAAAGAGTTTCTTCTGGTCCTTTACTGACGAGGCTCTTTAGTGAGTTTCTTGAATTGTGCACACCAGACATGGATACAGCCTTCTAACACCAGATGCTTGAGTGCCAAGTACACAGTCAATCCAAGTTCTTCAGTTCTTTTCAGGCTTCTTCCACAGAGGCCTCTGGGGATGCATTTTTCCCCTCAGCCCTAACAGTGCATGGGGAGCTCATGTTTGGCAGAGTTGTGTCCACTCAGTGCCAAGCCTTTTTAAGAAATGTTGCCCCCAGCATAAACTCTCTCACTCTGCCAAGAGAACCCTACTCTCTTTTTTAATTTATAGATATATAAATCAGTTATCAGAGTAAAGGGGCATACCCAGAGGCTCACAGAGTCTGGGAGGAGCAGACTCCTAAGTATCATATGTCCTTGCCAATGGACTGATAATTTACTTGTTTCTTCCCCTGTAATTTGTGTGACTGAATATTTTCATTTTTCTGCTTCATGTGCTGAGGCTGAGGATGCTCTTTCTTTTGGATTTGATCTAGTTTCATCTGGTGAACAGAGTATACTTTAGGGATAGCAGTGTGATAATGCTGTTTCTCTAATCATGTTTATTATTATTACTATAAAATGTTATCTGTGGGGTTAATGATTTCCTGTAGTTGTGTGATGAATAAAATATTCTTCTCAAGTACGTTATGAAATGTCTTCCATCTTGTTTAACTTAAGATTAAATTTCTTTCATTGCTGCTGAGCCCTGTTCAGGGTGGTACTCCTTCTCTGCTATCTCTAGAGAGTTGATATCATGCTGGTTTGGAATATTCATTAGCAGCCCAACCCTTTTTCCAGGGATAACTCTGGTTTATGCCCATTTCAAATGCTTCTGCTTTTAAAAAGTGCATCAAGAAATGAATTCTTTCAAGAAAAAGGGGCTTGAACCTGAAATCTACTTCCTAGGCTGGCTAGAGAGGAGGAAGGGAGAGTCCCTGTCTTCTTGAAATGGATTAATGTTACCAGCATGACACTCTTGCACCAAGGGCAGAATCTATTGTTTCCCTTTCCAGATGTAAGAAAACTATTCCCTGGTGCAAAGTAGAAGAGAAATACTTTTTCTTTTTTTTTTTTTTTTAGGAAAATGTGTGTTTAAAAGTTTCTATTTGAAAGAAGCAAGTGTTTTATCAGAAAAAAAGGGGGAAAAAACCGAAACAAAATAGTCTGATTCCTCAAGAAATCAAATTGTATGTTAAAGTAGAAATAAATCCAAAGAAAAACTGAACTAACTTGATGTCAGTAGGTATTCTTAGGAATGTTTTTGACCAGTTGTTCACCTATCTTGAAATGAAAGTGGCCTGTTCTATTATTTTTAGTTATAATTTTCTCATGAAATCCTTCCCTAAAGCAGTTGTCTGGTGTGAGTTACAGGGGTTGCAGCTGTGCTGGGTCCTACCATGTGGCCAGCAGGGAGTTGTGCCAGAGTGACACCTGATGTTGGCAGCGAGTCCCTGTTCCTGGCCACCTGGCATCCATGATGAACTTTTAGGTCTCTGGCTTCTGGAGGGGCAGAATTGTTGAGAATTGTTGCATGTGGTTACGCACTTTCCAGCAGAAGCAGGGTTGAAACTTCACCAGGGCTACTGGCTTGTGCCATGAAGCAGTTGTGGGCATGGAGAAGGAGGGGGAGCTGCTGTCTTGAGGGGAAACAGGAAAGTCTCCATGTGTGTGAGGCTAATGGGCCACCATAGAATCACAAAATATGCAGATTTGAAAGGGATCCATCAGGATTGAGTCCAACTTTTTGCCCTGCACAGGACACCCCAAGAACCCCACCATTTGCCCAAGAGTGTTGTCCAAACACTTCTTGAACTCCGTCACTCTTGGTGCTGTGCCCACTTCCCTGGGGAGCCTGTTCCAGTGCTCAACCACCCTCTGGGGGATGAACCTTTTCCTGATATCCAACCTAAACCTCCCCTGACATGATTTCCTGCCATTACCTCGAGTGCCATCACTGGTCACGAGAGTGAAGAGAGCAATGCCTGCCCCTCTGCTTCTCCTCATGAGGATGATGAAGACAGCCATGCCATGCCATGCCCTGGAGCAGTGTGACATGGGTACTCATCACCCGCAGTTTGGAGCATTCCCTCTGGGCCCTTCTGGTGGCTGATGGAGACAGCCTCAGCCCTGTGACAGCCTCAGCCCTGTGACAGCCTCAGCCCTGTGACAGCCTCAGCCCTGTGACAGCCTCAGCCCTGTGACAGCCTCAGCCCTGTGACAGGCATCAGCCCTGCAGTGCTGCAGGCCGGACCAAAAATGTCTTCAGCAGCAGTAGCCAAAGGTGGTCCCAGCATGTGCTGGCTTTACTTTGCCAGAACGCAGGGAGCAGGAACAGGACAGTCTCCCTCTTCACCCTGCAGTGCAGGTGCCAAACCTCCATATCCCCCTGCTCTGACCTGGACCATTCTCAGGAGGGGAACACAATGATCAGCACAAGGGATTTTAGAAAGAGCATGACCAGCAGACAGACTCTTGCTCTTGCAAAATATCCCAGTTACTGGGCTGGCGAGTGTGAAATGATTTCTTGTCTCAGTGCTTGAGCTGACAAGCAGATGGTATTATGTGCTATGGTGTAAGTGCAGCAGAAGCACTTGGAGGATTAAAATGATGACTCATTGGAGCAAAGCAGGACAGGGGGATGAACAATTGAAAGAGATGGCATTAGTTAATACACAGTTGTTGGCTTTTTGAGGCATGCAAAAATGCATTTTACACTACCGAGAAGCAGTAAGTTTTCAAAGTTGTAAATCTGCTTTCCGGACTATATGTTATACTAAATAAAATAAACCCTCAGTTTTTAATTTTTAATTTTATACTTTAGCTTTATGTTTTGTTTTCATCTGCCACATAATGAGTCCTTATGAAATTAGCCAGCAGTCCTTGTCTGGCTTGGGTAAATAGAAAGATTGGCTTGTCCTTAAGTGATTGATTACTTTTAAATTACTGTGAAAGCTCTTTTTAAATAGGTCAATGCAAGTGACAAAGTAAGCAAAGCTACTCCTTTTCCCCTCTTTGTTGGAGGTATCTCTAAAATTTTCAGCATACACTCATCGTGTGGAACTTAAGATAACACACCTCTAACACACTTCCTAAATGATACACTGTTGTTGTGAAAGCAATAGATGTAATACATGTAGTGAAATTTGATGACTTTTCCAGTTTTTCCTTTAGATACAGTATTTGAGGGGTTGTAACTCGTGTGAAGCTCAGAAGCTGAAGTGGATTTTTTTTTTCTTTAGAAAGTGAGGTTTTGTTGCTGTTGGGTTATTTGATTTAGATTTTTTTTTGTTTTGGTTTGGCTGTAGGTAAGAAATTGGATGGCAATTATAACATCTCTGATTCGGAGACAAGGGAGAAAAATACAGTATTTTAACAGCTACTTTGTGTCTTTTTTAACCTGTGTTTTGAAAACTTCTACAACTAAAACAGGGACGAGATGACCCAATTTTGACAGGGAATTCTGTAACATTATGAGACTGCATTTTGTTTTAGTGCATTGTAAACTACCAAGCATGGACAGTACAGTTTAATGATAAACCTTCAAGCTTTTCAGCTACAAAGTCTGCTAAGCATACTCATAGACTGAGTTAGCTGCATGTTGGAAAGGCGGAATTTGATACAACCCTAGGAATTAGAAAGGTAACTGGAGGAGCCATCAGCAGAAAATGTAAAGCATACCAAGGGCTCAGGTAAAGGTTTTGCTTTTTAAAACTCATCATTGCTCCTTCTTACAGTTTATCATAGAATAAGTAGTCCTATTACAAGGTCCTAACTCTGCAGAACAGCCTATCTAGTGACTTAATTTATGACACCAATATTTAATAGAAGAGTCGAGTGTATCTATTCATACAACCTAAAGTTTCTCCATCATTTGGCTATGTACTGTTGATATTTTTACCTGGGATTTGCTGCCATGGAATAATTTACACCGCTTGAAGTAACTTGTGTAGTAATCTGTCCTCACATCTAAGGGTAACACAATATTACTGTGTTAAAACTAAGGAAAAGTACTTTATAGAACGGGTCTGTTTTCTGAGCCTATTTGTGTTTGACTTGTTATAACATCAACAAAGTAGAGGAGACAGGCACACCCATAGACATGCTGTGAAAGAAAATTTTACTTTGCTGGGGTACCATAAAAGTTTGATTACTTTGGAGAACTGCCTGAAAAGTATAATGTAGTAGAAAATATACATGAACTGCCAATAATCAGAAATGTAAGGGGAGTTAAAGCTGCTGAGACACAGATAAAAGTTGACTAACCTCACTGTAGAATCAGAAACCTTGTTCCTTTGCTGTGTATTTCTTTTCTTCTAAATCAGTCCTAGTGCTACTTCTTCCCTAGTCTCCCAGCTAGGGAGAGACCAGGAACAGGTCTGAACATCCTATTCTGTGGGCAGCACAGGTGCATTTCTTCAGAACTGCTTTGGTCATTGGTGGCTCTCCTTCAGAGCAACACCTGCTGATCCCTGAGTCACCTGGAGTCTTTCCAGAAGAGAGGGATCATGACAGAGAGAATTTGTGCAGCTTGTGACTTACACGTGTGGAAATGCTTACAAAGGGCATGAGTTGGTTCCCATCCCAAAAGTCAGAGGGGATTTTATGAGGACACACATAAAGAAAGTGGCTGCAGCTCGTGTGGGCTTCCCAGAGGCAGCTGAGGGCTGACATCTTTGGCCTTGCATCTTGCCAAAGAGCTAGTGGCTGCAGGATGAGGATTAAGGAGAATGGATAAATATTTGGGGAGTGCAGGAGTGGAATGAGTCTCCTTTGCTGTGTAACTTGTTTAAAGGACACGGTTTGGCAGCCAGAACTGTGTGTAGGTCAGCTGGCTGCCCTGTGGGGAGTCCAGAGCACCTTCATGCAGTGAATTGTTCCTGCCTGGATGAAATCCTGTTTGTTCCAGATGTTTGGCATACAGCTATCTTTACTAATGACTTATGTATAGTTAAGGCTGTAATGCTGGCTATCAGAAAAAAAAAAAAAAAAAACCACTTTCAAAAATGTGTTTGTAAAAAGCTAGGAAACCACTGAATATTAATTTCAAAAATCTCTGTTCAGTTTGACTTACACAGCTGATGGCCCCAGGATTTTTGTAGCTGAGGTTTCCGTGGGCTATGCCAGAAACATGATGGTTGCCCACGCCAAGAAGTACCACCAGATCCTACTGATGGTTCAGACCAAATCACCCTTGAGTAAACTGTAATAAATGTCCATTTCTTTAAACTTCTTACGTTTGCTTCATATGTTAGAAACCAAACTGAACATTTGGCAGTACACTTGCACTACATCTTTGTGGGAACAGCTGCACTATGCTGAAAGCTTATCAAGATCCTAAAATTTTAAATGTAGGTCTTCAGAATAAATTGTAGTTAAAACTGGATGAATCAATTTGTTTGTTTACATTAGCAAATATTAGAGTCCAATAGAAACAAATCTGAAAAGCAAAACATTTTGTGCTGAGGACCTGATGTCCACATGTGAGGACACTTTTGAGGTTTTTACTTTAGATTAGGTTCAATTTAGTTCTATGTACTGGTTGTACATTTATGATCAGAGAGTATATTTTTCATAAATTACCAGCCCCACCCTTTTTTATTTTGCTCTTTTAAAAAATGTATTTAATATATGAGTTTTTTCTGTCAGCAGGTGCATATGATGTTCCAGTATAGGTTAGGGTTATGTGCCTGACATATACTGGGTTAGCACAATGAAATGCAAATTAAACTTATGTTGAATCAAGAGAGTTTCAAAATGTGATCCTACTTTACAAATATCACACATTTTGGTGAGGTTTCACTACATATTTTACTGAAATTAATGTTTTAGGGCCATGGAGATTGCAAGCTGAAACAGGTTGCAGGCCATCTGCTCAATATGTTTTCTGTGATGGCAGCCAGTTCCAGGTGCTTAGGAGTTTAGAAGTCCCCATATTAGATGGCTGTGGGATAAAATAGCCCCAGGGCGATGTCTTTGAGATCCATAACAGGTTCTCTGTTTGTTCTATTACCTTAAGCAAAATATTTTGAAAACATCTCACTTTGAAAACAAATATGGTTTACTTCATGCGAATCAAGACATTGGCAATTCAAGGGACCTCTCTGTGTCCGAGCTTTAGGTAGAAACGACTTACAAACTTCACCACAATTATCTTTAAATGGCTTAGAATATGCTCTACAGAGATGATCTACAAGTTACAGGTTTCCTGAAATTGTTTGTATTTTTTTATTTATGAAAGAAATTTCTGTTCAGATATATTTTCTTTTAATTTTGCAAGTAGATGTGTCCCCCAGTAATTTATTCAAGCTATTGGGTCCAAACCAGCTCTGGAACTGCAGTGTCCATACTTGACCTCCCCAAATAGTTTCTCATTTGTAAATGTTAGTAAGATAAAGATTTGTGCTCTATTCCTGAATGGAATTTTTGTAGTTTTTGCAATCCTTTTTTCAGCCTAGTAGATATCTTGAATCTCTTGGATTATGCTTTCCAAAGTTGAAACTAGGGCGTTTGAAAATAATATTTGAATAATTGGGGGGAAAACCCCCAATTTATGTATGGCCAATGAGATGGGCTTTCAAACAATTGCAGTGTTTTCTGTCTTTTTTTAAAAAACCGTATATTATATTTCACAGTGCACTGAGACTCTGTATTTAAATATTATTTGTATATCTTCTTTTGCCACTGGCAGCATTTCTTTCTCGTGTTCACTTCAGCGTGCATTTATGAACAAGCACATTTCATTAGACTTTTCTTTGACATTTGTGTTTTGTTGGTTTTTTTTTTTTAACTGGAAATACAGTGACTTGTCACTAAAACCCCTGCAGAAGACCTGATTTTGCTCCATCTGTTCCTCCCAGACTGATAGGGAAGAGCAGGATGGCTGGCAGGGATCACTTATACAACCCAACTTGGCTCTCACAAAACACAGTGCCCAAGACAACAGTGAAACTTTCCAGTTGGAGCACAGGGGTGGCATTTTTCTTTTCTCCTCCTTCTTCTGCTTCATGGAAGTATTGGAAATATTCCCTGGACATCTGGCTTAGCTGTCAATGGAGAAGAGATGTGGAAAACTAAAGCAGCTGTTTTTTAGGAACCCTTTTTGTTTTTGGTGAAAATGGGGCTGAACGCAAAGAGTTTATGTTTTAGTATGAGCATGGTGTATAAACCAGAATGAAAGTTGTGTGTATAGCAGGCTGCCTACACCTCTGCCCATCTTCCTCTTCCTATTCTCCAAGCTCAACATGAGAACATCCTGACACAATCCAGTTCTAACCAAACCTTACAATTTTATATTCTGTTTGAGCCTAGTTGACATTTGGGCCTTCAGTAAAGTACTTTGCAGGTCTTTTAGATGGGCCTTTTGTTTCCTTTATCCGTACTTCTTGTCATTCTTCTCCCAGTAAGTACCCTCACACTCCCCCAAAACTGTTTTAAAATTTTGCTTGCTCAGAAAAATCATTCCAGAGGTTCTTATTTCAATAATATTAACAAAGTTGTGTTTGAAGAAAGGTAAAGCCTGTAATAAGGAGCAATGCCAGGAGTTGTGCTAGTTCCAATACTGAAACCAACATGAGAATGAAATTACCCCTTCCCCAGTTTACTTTGGGAGGGGATGGTAGAATAAGTCTCTACAGTGTGATTACTTAATTAAAATGTGCAGGAGGTCATACCATTTCATTCAGTTGAATAAATAAACCACAAAGCTCCACCTTCTTATCAAGTGACTCTTTGGAGGACTGACACCTGGAAATTCAAAACAGTGGACTTTTATTAGTGTGTCTCTTACTAAGTGTGTATATTTTGACTTCTCTACAGCAATAAGATAGAGGTGAGAAATTAATAGCTTGCTTTGGAACCTTTGCTGTGGGTTTCTTGCAGTGGATCTTGATTTCTTTTTAATATATCCAGGAATGGTAGGGAGGCAGAAGCTGATGGAGAGAGACCTGAGCAGTGACAAGAGGACCCCTCCTGTCCCTTCCACAAAGTTTTAGCCTGTTTCTCCTTGGGAGCAGATAGCTGATTCCTGCCCATGACATTACTGTCTGATGCTGAGCTGATGACCCTCACTGCCTCTGCACGCTCCCTCTTGAGGAGACCACACTTCTTGAGGGCAGCCTTGAATTGGAAACAGCTTTATGGACTTGCTTTTGTTATGCGAATTAACTACTGAATTACTTGCCTTTCTGCTGTGTTTATGGACTCGTCTGTTTCTTACACAAACCAGTTTAATTAGCTGTGTCAGTTCCAGTGCTTGCAGAAAGATTTACATGGTTGATCTTTGCTGATATTTCCTCTTCACAGTCTCCATTATAAGCAGTGTTAGCACTCCACAAGGACATAAGTGGAGATCATGCTGGGATAATTTCTTATGGATTCTGGCATTGGAGTGTGTTTGTGTTGGTGTGTGTGCATTCCTTGCCCTTATAGCTAATTGTTATCTATAAGTATTATAGCTACTTAAGAATTATCAAAGCTGTAATATAAATTATGTTATTTTTGATTAATTCTCCTTCAATTTAACTTCAGTTATTTGTTGTACATACCTTGCTATTTAGGGGGAATAACATCTGCTGAGTATCACAAGTAAAATGCTGATTTAAGAAAGAGAATATTTTGAAATATTAACTGTACAGTTATTGCTTTAGTAATACAGTATTGAGTCCAAATTACTATTTAAAATCTCTTACAGATTACTTGAAATATACTCCCAGTTTAAAATAGAAATAAACAGGGTTTGTACAATGATTTCCATCAGAACTATAAATATTTTTCTTACTTTTGGTTTTTCTCCTTCTTTACCCTTTTGGATGTCCCGAGTTCCAGCCTTCCTGCTGAGCATGTCCCAAAACAGAGTTTAGGTTTTGAAGGTGTGTAAGGGCAAACAATTATGTTGTAAATTCTTTTGGAGTCTGATTCCTCTGTATTCTGCGAGACTCATTAGCTTAGACTATTATGTGAATAAAAGAGGTGTTCTGATACGGTATAAAAAGATTGTAGGCCAATGTATTTATCTTGTAACTAAAGAGATTTTATAATCAGAATCTGTAGTGGAGACAATCATTATTTCAGATGATAATGGAAGTATTGTTCTGCTCAGTGTAAAGTAGTAAGTTAGGGAATTTTTCAGTAATAAACCAGATGAAACCTTAAACAACACGGACTTTCAAAACAATTTTTTTCTGTACTGAGGGAAAGGTCAGAAAAAAGCAACAGTCAAAACTGCTCTTAACTTTGGTGTAGCACATCTCCCCTACTTAAAGTTTACAAAAAGAAATTTGAGGAGTGTGTTAATTGACTAAGTAGATATGGGATAGTGTAACATTCAAATTAATTGCTCACTAGTAGCCTTAGAACTATCTGTGCTAGAGAAGTGGATAAATGCAAAGGAGTATTACCAGTGCCTTCTCAAAAAGGGGGACATTGAAGCAACATGGGAATGCCTCATTCCTAAACAACATTGTCAGGGTGAGTTCAGCCCAAGCACTTGAAAGTAACTGTGAACACAATATTTGGCATGTGACTTGATGTTTTAATGATGCCAGGTTACCCTTTATGAGTGCAATAGTGTTGAAAATTCAGGGGGTGTCAATTCCAGCCTTGTTTAAATAGCCTCCCTCCGACGTGTTCAGGTAGATCTCAAACCAGAAATCACACAAAATTAACAGATCTCCGGTCAAACTTAGTAAAACACATGCTTTTCTAACTGCCTTTTATTGCCTTCCTTTTCTAGGTCTTTAGGGATTTTACACTGCATATCTGGAAAAACAAATCCCCATTTAAACATTAAGTCTACAGCTTGAATGGTAAGGGGTAGCTGCATTAATTACTGAGTGGTTATTACTCAATTAGTGTGAAGCTGATGACTTGGATGGAGGGAATGCAGTTCTAGTTTCTTTGCTTGGAACTTTTGGACTTTAAGTCAATACATACCTCAAGAAGAATTTTTTTAAAATCACATAAAGTAAAGCACAGTTTTAAAACACCTCCATGCTTAAAACTATGAACTTGCAGCTAAAGGAGGTGTGGAGACTTATCAGCTCTCATTGAACTCACTGCTATTCTTGGGCCTTGTATATGGACTTTCTGTTGTATACATTTCTACTTTTTTATATATTTAATGTTTTAAAGTATTTTGTATATGCTTCCTTAGGACTTTTGCTTTGTCTTGTCCAGGGTGCAATGATTTTGCCTTCAGGAGGGCAAGTGTTGTGTCTGTGTGGCACCTAACCTTTTCCTTTCTAAAATCTTACTTTCAATCTATTTCTGGAAAACTGTGAAATTCTTAAAGTTAAAATGATCCATCTTCTTTGCTCCTTTGTTTCCCTTTCTACCAGAAGGATTCAGAAATTTAGAGGAAACCCATCTTTCTGCTAATATTCAGGCAGCCTGTTTCACAAAGTATATTCTGCCCTTCTTGTAATGCAGCAGGGCAGAAGGGAAGGTGCCTTTTATATTCCTACAAAAATTTCTCATATCTGCCCAGGTAGCAAGTGTTCAGAATACTGAGCATGTGAAAACTGAAGCAGAGAGCTCTAGGCCTGTGCAGCTGAAGAGTTTGTATTCTTTCAATGTTATAAAAACAGCTTAGGACTGAGCAGAATATTTGCTGCTTCAATCAGAACCTGCTTCAGGCTAATTTGGATTTTGGCATAGAAGTCCCAAACCAAAAGCAGGTTGACTGTACCTTTCCTGGGCTCTCAGTGACTGTGCTTCTGGGTTTGGTTCGAGTGCAAACTAGAGACAGAAGGAGGTTAATTGGGTTGGTATCATTTGAGAGATAATTATACATAGAAAGCGGCCCCAGAACTGCAGTTCTGTTTAAGAAGCTGACAAGTACAAGAGAACATAAAATTAAGGTTGCCCGTAGAAAGAGAAATTTGTATTTATTACAGTTACTCTGAACCAAAAATCAGGGGTTTTTTTTTCTTCAGAATTAATTGCAATTATTTATAACACACAATTAATCGTAGTTATTTATAGCACTCACTGAGTGTATGTTTTCAGTTTGGTGTGATAATTACAACACTGGTATAAAATAGCAGAGCTTCAATACTCTGAAGCCTGAACAACTGGCAAGCAGTAATATCCGTGAAGAGTAGAGATCATTCCTCATTGTTTTAGATCCATTTCAAATTTACTGAAGGAAAAGTAGTCCATGGATTTCCAAGGGGATCTGCTGTGGTACTTCATAAAAGTGCTCCAGACTTTTAATTTCACATTTCAGTAGGTCTCGCAGGGCCTCAGTTGGTCTCTTTTAGGTTTCAGTGGGTTTCTGAATACTTCAGAGACACTGGCATTTTTCATATTCCCCTTTTAGGCCTGAGCATATCATGGTGAACTCTGACACCAACTCTCTGATCTCTCTGGTGTAACCAGCCCACCAGCCAGAGGAAAACTGCAGAAACAAGGTTCAGAACCTTCAACTATTTCTTTAACTTATGTCTGAGTGAATGGATGAGCAAAAGATGGAAGAGAAAGGGTAACAGAGATAAGGAATGGCAAAATCAGTTGCTTAAGTGATTACAACTGGTTTATTCACATCACTTACAGCATAAATTAGCAGTACAAGTAAGGGTCCATTTAGAAGCTTAGGGTGAAAAGGATTAAAAGAGAAAATGTCATGGAAGTATCCAAAAAATATTATTAAACATCCGCAGAGAGTAGTTGCCTTCAATTGATTTTTAAGAATAAAATATCTGACCTTCTCCTTTGGGTGCTTGTATATGAAGCTTCTGGCTACCCAGTTTATCTTGAATCTTGTTTCAGGACAAGCTGGTCCTTTCAAAGAGGCTTCTTAGATATTAAAGATAGTCTGAAACATGCAATTTCCTACAGAAGTAGCCTGGGAATACAAGCCCAGTATAAAGCAAACAAGAAAGGCTGGAAATTAATCTTTTGGAAGAAAAGCCCAATAGGAAAGAATGAAGATGCCCATCTTAACTCCCTAGTAAAAGATGTGCAGGATGATGCCTGCAAGGGATTGCTAGGCAGAGGAAAGCACATGGATGACATTTGGAATTTATTTCTCTCAAACAAAAAATGTAACCTAAAACTCATGCCCTGAAGAAAATTAACTCCTATAGCTTGTAGGAACTCTCTAAACACTAGCCAGTGAATTTAACCATTGATTTAGAGGTTTCTTGGGTAGCTAAAAAATATATGGAGTCTTCAGGGCAGCAAAATCTTTTCTAATAAATATGTATATCATCAAGCACAGTGCCAGGAAGTGCTGTTTCCATTTATGCCAGTAAGACTGCACCATGAAAGCTCCTTTGGATGCCTGTAGTTTAATTTCCTTTTAGGGTTATTTCTACCAAAAATGTTTTTTTTTATATAGCCGGTTTATTTTTTACTTTTTATGTGAGTTTTGCCCTTAAATTTTTTGGAGAAAACCGAAGTTATGGTTTAGATAGCATCTAGAATTCAATGTAAAAGGGCACAACACTTCTGTCTACCTGGCATCTAGAGCACAAAGGATCAGCAAACAGTTAAAAATCCCTTTTGTGTGGGAGATTGTTCAATGCCAGTGTTTATCTACGGAAAGGACCTGGAACAGACAAGTAGTGTTTAAGAGGATTCAAGAAATGGTGAAGTTCAAGGAAAAATAGGGAAGCATATGAATCTATTTCAGACCTGTTTGCTCCTATTTTGTTCCCTTGTGAACAAATAGCATAGCACTCTGAGGGGTTTGTCCTCATCACTGACTGCTCTGTTATCAGTCCCAGTGGGAGAAAACCTGGACCTAAGTGGAATCAGTTGAGGTATTCATGGAGGCAGTAATCCCAGGTCTGATCTGGGGGCAGGGGGTCCCAGCAAGACCTTTCCAGAGGTAGATGTTGATTTGAGATCTAAATCCTGCAGTCGCAGGTCATGTCTGTGCTGTGGAATTGGTTAAAGTGCAAAGGAAGTTCCACTGCCAGTTTCTTGTCCACCCAGCATGGTGCTGTGCAGGCTTCCTGGCATTGCCCTGGGAGAAGGGGAGCTCTCTTTATATTGACAGGAAGACAGAACAGAGTCTTAAGCTGTGCCTGCAGAGATTCAGGCTGAACATTAAGATTTTCTTCACCGAAACAGCGATTAGGCACTGGAATGGACTTCCCAGGGAGATGGTGGAGTCACTGTCCCTGTTGGTATTTAAGGAAAGACTGGATGTGGCGCTTAGGAACACGGTCTAATTGATGTTCTGGTGTCCGGTCACAGGTTGAACTCAATGATCTCAGAGGTCTTTTCCAACCTAATTGTTTGTGTGATTCTGTGATTGTGCCAAGGCTGAAGTGGGGAAGGCTTTGCTTCTATTGGCATTGTCCTTATGGACAGAGCCATGGCCAGGCAGCAGCTGAGCTGATTTCAAATGTCTGCAGAACACATCCCCTTGCCTTTGGGGTTCTGCCACCAGTGAGGGTGTCCAACGCAGGGTTGCACTTGTGGGGCTTGCTGTAATTACTCTACAAATGTTAGAAGGATATTGCAACAATCAGCTTCATGTTCTGCCCCTCCCCAGGCCACCACCTGACACATGCTTGCTAAATATTTTCAGAATTCTTCTCTGGCATTAATAACTTTTTTTTTTGGTTGGTTGGTTTGGTTTGCTTTGTTTTGTTGGTGTAAGTTCTCTTAACAATACTGATGTGTCTTGTGGTACATCCAAGAACCTTCACCAGGAGTTAGATAACACTTGGTTATGTGTGTCTGTGAGGAAAAAAAATCCAGTGTTGACAGAGTAACAGTGAAAGGTATAAATGACATGTGACTTCAGAAGTGAAAATCTTGCTGTCATTTTTGTGTAGCTTGTTGTGTACTTAATAAAACAAATGTAAAGTAAGGATCAGTTACGGAAATTTTCCAAAGCAATCTTTGATAACTAAAGCAACTTCTTGCTGATGGTTTTGCAGAGTAACCAGTTTGAAAGAGGAGAAGTTTGCTGTCTTTTGTGACATTGATTCTTTTATTCTTTTAACTTTCACCAAGAGCAAAGCAGTTACAAACTCCTGTACTCCATGTACTTATGCTTGGAGAGTTGCCTAAGAAATACATACTTAGTCTTTCTGTAGGCGTTGTGATCACAGCCTCACAGTAAAAAAAGAGACTGGAAGGGACCTCCAGAAACAGATCTAATTCGATCTGGTTGCTCAGAGCTGTGTCCAGTTGTGTCTTGAATTCCTGCACTGAATTCCTTCATGAGGAGATTCCACAGCCTGTCTGGACACCCTGTGTCAGTGTTTGACCACTTTCATGCCAAACAACAAACAAATAAATAAAAGGTTTTATATATAATCAAAATTTCCCATGTTGTGATTTATGATTGTTGTAGTTCTTCTATGAAGCTGCAAGAAGGATCTGGCCCTGTCTTCTCTGTGTCCTCTGGTCAGGCACATGTAGACAGCAATATGTTCTCCCCTGAGCTTTGTGTGCTGTGGGCTGAAGAGGCCCAGCTCCCTTAGCCTCTTCTTTTTTTTATGGATGATACACATCTGTGTTCACTTTATAGCTTTCTCTTGTGGATATATATCCACTTATCTAACTTCAAATTGGTTTTGATTTCTTTTTTTT
>VZTJ01002567.1:794422-827012 GCA_013397795.1 Orthonyx spaldingii | reverse complement strand
TTTTTTTTTTTTTTCCCTCCAGCCTGGCTAATTTAATAGAAACAGTTCTGGGAGCAATGCTTATCCTAGTACAACCCAGGATGTCAGCGCGTGGCAAGAGCAGGTTGCTGGCTCACGATCAGTTTGGTATCTACCAGGTCACAAGGTTCTTTCCTTCAGCTGGTGTGTAGTGCTGTCTGGGGTTATTCCTCCCCAGGTTCTAGAATATGGAATTTTCCATTGTTGACCTTCATGAGGTTCCTGTTGGCCCATTTCTCTGCTTCCCTCTGAATGGCACAACTCTTTGGCATATCCGACTCATCTGCCAGCTTTGCATCACCAGCAAACTCCCTGGGTGTGTGTTCTGCCTCATCACCTATGCCACTGAGGAAGAGAATTAAAAAATATTATCCTTGAGATCAACCCCAGGGGTAGACCACTGGAGACTGTCCCCCAGATGGACTTTGTGCTGATCACAACCCTTGGAGCTTGGCACTCCAGCCATCTTTCAGTCCACCTCACTGTCCACTTGCCTAGTCCATATTTCATTCCTTTGTCTGCAGGGATGTTGTGAGAGGCTGTGTAAAATCAAGATGAACATTGACAGCTCATTTCATCATAGGAGGCTCTCGGGCCAGTCCAGCATGATTTTCCTTTTTCCTATGCTTATTATGCCTATCATTTCCTTGTCTGCAGTACATCTGGAATGTTTTTCTGGTGAATTTGTTCCAGGGCCTGAGGTGAGGTTGAGCAGCCTCTAGTTCCCTGGATCTTTCTTTGAGCCTGTTGAAAGATGGGGCTGCTTTTTGTTTTTTTCCAGCCCTCCAGAACCTGTTCAAGTCACAACCACCTTTCAGAGATTACTGAGAGTGGCCTTGAAGGGACATCAGCCCACTCCCTCAGCACTCATAGATAGATCCCATCAGGTCTCAGGGATTTGTTTATGTCTACTTTAGTTCTGTTACATGTTCCCTAACCTGGTCCACCTCCACTGAGCCTAAGACCTCCCTGCTCCAGGTTTCCCCTGTCTTGGGCACCTGGGATTCCTACCTTAGAGAGTAAAGACAGAGAGGAAGAAGACATTGAGCACCTTGGTATTTTCCATGTCCCCTGTCACCATTTCCCCCTCTCCATTTCCAGTGCAGGCCCACATTTTCTTTAGCTGCAGATATACCTGTAGGAGCCCTTCTCGCTGTCCTCCACATTCCACACCAGACTCAACTCCAGGTGCGTTTTGGCTTTTCCAGTCCTGTCCCTGAACACTCAGACAGTTTCTCTATGTATGTCTTAAACCAGAAAATATAAACTACTTGGACTGTTGAAAAGACATGATGTGAAAGATGATTTATGTTAAAACTAAGCACCCCAAATCCCTCCACAGCATAAATATGCAACACAACAAATATGATGGCAATGACAGTAATGTAGAAACAAATTTTTTTTTCCAGGAAAAACTTTACCTAGATATTTTTTCATGTTCTGTATGAAAGACGCTTGAATTGACAGTGGCTGATAGGCAGCATGGTTTTTTTTGTTACATAGTTGCCTTTGTTTCCTTCTTTTTCCTGCTGAGTTGATAAAGACAAGGTTAGCTTATGATCCATAGCTCCTTAAGTAAAGTTTCCAGCTTTCTCTGATTATTAACAATTAATGGTTTTAGTCATGTGTTATTTAAACAATGGCCAGATATTGGAGTAGGTACTAAGTGCACTTCAGTATTTCTTAAATATCTTTGAACCACTTACAAATAGTCCTACCACATTTTGTTTGTTAAATAAAATGTCTTTCATTTGGCCCCAGACTTTGGCAGAAAAATAACTGAGATTGCCTTTGGAAAAGGCTTTATCTCACTCTGTTATAGTATAAGCATGTGCTAAGAAGCATATCCCTGGCATACTGAAGTAGTCTCAAGTTTACAGCTATCTTTATCTGTTCTGCCTACATAAGCAAAAGCTGATTCACAGGCAGGTCTCTTGTTGGTCCTACTGTAAGTGACAAAAGCTTTTAATCTTTATCTTAATTTAGTTTGTGTCCTGTATTCTGCATGGTTGTTTGATATTGTTGGCCCAATGCTGATGCTGAATATGGGTAATTCCTGCTTACTCATTATCCTCTTGAATGCTCTTAAGTGGATGTGGTTTCACTGTATTTATGAAGAGGATCAATTAAGATAATCTTGGATTAATCCCATTACAGTCTTTGGTCTTGTTTATGGCATTCTTTTTCATCAAATTCACACAAACTGTGAAAAGACATTATTCTGTTTGTGGTACTGTCATTATCATTTATTATAGAATTCCTCCTCTAAAAAAATGTAAATGTGTCCCTCATTGCATTCCACTGCTCTCAGATACACAAAATAGACACACCAAAGATTTCGATTATGTTACTTTTGAAATATTGTCTTTTAGGCATTGATCTTACACACAGAAATATGTATGTGGTTACCTTGAAACAATCCTGTCAAATTTGTGGTGCTCTTCAGAAAATTAACTTTAGCTTCACACTGAAGTTTTAGGATGTTCAATAGGTCAAAAAACAAAAAAAAATGGGGCTTTCACCTGACAGCTTCTAGAGAGCTTATGAAATGAGTCTATGCAATGTACTTACCTATCTCAGTTCAAAACTATTAGCACATCATTTATGGGATCATAAAAAATACTTCTTGTTGAATGAGTGCTTTGATGAGAAAACCCGCTAAGAGCATAGAAGTGTATGTTATGCACTGTAATATCAAGTTGATCTGTAATCATAATTTTCTGATGTGTCAATATGTAGGGGAGTAATCTGTCTCATTAAAAAAAAAAGTGAGTCTAATTCATTTTCACTGGGTCAATTGCTGTTGCTAATCCAGAGTCTTTGTCAGCTTTCAGGATTTCTTGTGTGTTGTGTTTTTATACTTTTGCTTAAAAGGCAGGTAACATGATACTGTTGGCACTTTCTGCTCTTGTTTTTTTTTTACTTGGACAATAATGTGATAGACTTAAAATAGCTGCTTTTAGCAAATTCTATTTTTCGCATGTGTATTCATGGGGAGACAGATGGCCAGAGAAGGATAGAATGACTTTGATTTATTTGCATTAACATTTTTTTTTCCTTGTGTTTATGGTGTTGTCTTTAGTGTCATACAAATTCATTCATGAAACAAAAACTTTGATAGTCTTGGAGAAAAAAAAATGATGCCCTCTGAAACCTGGTACAAATGTTATAGAAATGTAGTTGTGTGTGCTAAGTTTTGAAGGAAGAAAATGCCACTTTGTGCTTTGGATATTTAACCAAAGGAAGATCTCTCAGGACCATGTCCTGTCCACAGGACGAGTTAATCTCCTGTGGTTCATATTTGGATTGCAGGAACTTTGTGCACATTTCCTAGTGGAATATCTTTGCTGTATTTCTTCTTTCTCCTATCTTGCGGCTTTAAATTTTGCATTCTAATTCTCCCTATTTCAGACCAGGTTTTTTTGGTCAATATTTCTTAACAAAATTTCATACAGACTCAAGTAATAAGTCTCTAGTTATGAGTGGGTGTGTTGTCCTGAGGTATGCAGGGAGGTAACTGCTGAGTGCCTTAGACTTGCAGTGAAACCTCATCTAATAATATTGTTCCTAGCACCTGGCACCCCAGAATATTCCAGGATTGGGTCCTGCAGGCAGTCAACATGTTAAAGAGGATTAATTCCAGTAAATGAACACACACAGAAGGACTAAGATCTCTGGTAGTTGTGTACTGCTTGAGTGTGCAGAAACACTTTATAATGATTTTGTCTCCCAGATTTTCTTTTCAGGGTTTCAAACTACTACAGCATTGGAAAAACTATTTGTGTATTCTGAATCTAGTACTTAAAACAGGTGAAGTCCTCAGAGAACTAACACTGCAGAGTCCTTAGAGCCTAGCATTGCTTTTTCTGTTTTTTTTTTTTTTACAGAGAATATTTGAAATCATGACTAAAGCTGCTCTTTTCCTTCACTTCGGTAAGAAGGTTTAGATGTTTTAGTGAGCCTTGAATTGTGACAAAGAGGCAAACCCCAAATTGTGCGTTACTCTTTAAAAGATATAAAACCAAAAGTGTAGTAAGAACAACCCTGTCTAATCCCATGTGGAGAGAAAAAAAAAAAAAGAAAGAAATAAAAAGAAAGAAAACCCAGGAAGAAAACCCCTAACAACCAAAAGTTGTGTTTTACACAAACAACCAAAGCAGTGTTTTTCCCCGCTCCTTCCAGGGCGGCCGGAGCAACCTGCAGCATCTCCTCGCCGCTGGCCCGGCCGCTGCCGGCGGTACCGAAAGCGGGATGGATGCGGGAGGTGCTGCCGCCGGCGCGGCGGGACGGAGCGCGGCACAGAGGGCAGCCTCTGCTCCCTGCCCTTCCCTTCTCGGCCCTCCCCGGCCTTTCCTGGACTTTCCCGGCCCTTCCTGGCCCTTCCCTGCCCGCGTTCCCCGGCGGGTCCCGGCCGAACTCGGGGCAGCGCTCCCCAGCCAGCGGGGGTCGGGTTTTCTCCCCTTTCGCTCGTCCTTTTCCTCAGCGCCCGGGCGGCTTGAAAATCGGAAATGATCTTAATTAAATGTTTTCTGTACAGAAACAAGCGGGCCCTCATTGTGCGCGAGGCGAAGGCAGCAGACCTTATCACAAAAGACAAAAGCAAATATTTATCAGGGAACAAAAGATGTCCACGGTTGCTTGCAGCGGGGGAGATTTTTCTCTCTCTCCCGGTGAAGATGTTTAACAGCGTAAGATGTTTATCGGGACTCCTTGTTGAAATTCTTTGTTTCCCTGCAAGATCTACAAATGAAACTGTTTTTCTTTCTGTGAAGCACATAATGAAGCCCATGAGTTAAACTGCAGAGAATGCAAACACCTGCTTGTCCCTCTGTTGACTTTGCTTTTCAAGAAGGTCTTTTCTGTTCCACATGATAATAGTTTGGGAGCTGGGTTTTGTTTGGTTTTTTATTTATCCTGTGTGGAGAGAAATGGTCTTCTTGCCTGTCTTCACTTTATGTCACTTCTGATGCAGCGACTGTCTCCCTTAAAGGAATACCATGTTGTTAAAAGTATTCCTTCTTCAGAATCTTATGTGCCATCGAGTGAATAAGCTGTTACATCTTACTGCTATCCCTGTCTAGGTTTATTTTTGTATGTCCTTTTTTTTTTTTTATGTACTCTGTTTGATGAACTGCGTATTACAACTTTACCTTTTCAGTCATGAGTGAAAGGGAGGAAACATTAGAATCCATGTAACCCCTTCCAGCATTTTTGCCTGTTCTCCTTAACTATTTCATACAAGGAAACACAATATTCCAGATGTACTTGAATGCTGATTATCCAGTGATTTCACACACGTGTATCCCTGTTACAATATGATTTTTACTTGGTATTTGAAAAGTGCAAACACTTTTATGACTATTCATCCCCAACAGCTGGGTTATCAGCTACCTACAAAATCTTGCATAAAAATTGAAAATTCTGTAATATAACCCCCCACTCTCTCCAACTTGTGAAGAGACTACTTGTGATTAAATTTATTCACATGGCAAGTGTTCAGTCTCATAATAAGCATTGTAAGTTGATGTTATTGCACAGATTTCTGGTACTGGACAACACAACTGATAGTAGTGACTGCGATCAGTATTTGTTTTTTTTTTTTTAATAATTCACAGGATTTGAGGGATACTTTAAAATACTTTTCCACAGCAATTTAGAAAAGAGCTTTACAGTGACACAGGTTTTTAAGTACAATGCTGTAAAGTAAAAGTACTGCGTTATAACAGTAGTGTTATACCCAGACAAGGCTTGTCTGCTGTTTTAATATATTTCATAAATATTGGGGGGCAGGGGGATGCCTGGCTCCTCACATGAGTATACTTGTAGGTAGTCCTATTTGTCTGGGAAAATATATTCAAAGTGGTGGGACTCCTGAGGGCAAGTACTTGTGGAATCGAAACCTTTCTATTTCATCTACTTCATTACATTTTAAATTAATAATGTAAAATAAAGCTTTGTATTGGGAGACAGATTGAAGTATTGTTTTTATTTCTTTATTCATAACCATAATATTTCCCTCAAACTTCTCTGAAACTTCACAGAACTGCCAGTTTAAGAAGAACAATTCCTAGGAATGTTTGTAAATTAGTTACCTTTGTACAGACCTTAAAGGTATCAGTTTTAATGAAATTTTAGTTCTAATTTAACAGAATAGTTCTTAAATAAAGATGCTCTATGATTCTTTATTTTCAGGTGTCTATTTCAATTCTGATTATAGAGCTTGCATTGTATTTTTCTTTTGTTACTGAGTCCAGAGAGTTTAGTACTCTTTTCTTAGAGTTGTATAGAGAACCAGTAAATTAGATGATCTCAGGACTTTTTTAAACCGATAAAAATATCCCTTTTTATCTTTTCTTTCTCAGTTCAGACTTTTTCTTTACTTTACCAGAGACAGAACATGTTCTATGACAATTTGCAAGATTTCCCTCTTATACTAAGGCTCTTTGTATTTCTGATAATACTAGAGTGTGTGTCTGGAAAATAAAAAATAAATAGAGTGTATAGTGTTATTATTTTTTCCATTTCATTGAATAAAATTATTATCTATGCTATCTTGGATTGAACTACTAACATTTTCTCAAGCTCTTTGGCAAGACACAAGTACTTCAGGAGAGAGATTTAGTCTTCAGAAACCCAGAGTGTATTCTGTAGACATATATTCTGTAAAATATTAAATGCCATATACTTCTGGACTGCTTTTGCCCTCAAGATAAGTTTTCTTAAAAAAGAAAAAAAAAAAGGAGAGCTGGGACTGCTCCAACTTTCCTTTCTAACAGCACATGCATTATTTGAGGATTTTATTGTTTTGAGTTTTATAAATACTGTAGTGAATTATTATTTCTGCAGAAGCAGGAAAGTAAGAAGAAGAGAGGAACATATATGCTAAGTTCAGAGAAAAAGATCATCTTTTGAGATAACTTACCTTCTTTCTTAGTTCTATCTGACAGCATACCCATAATATTTCTTTTCTCTCTATATAAAAGAATTCATAATGGTTAACATGGTCAACAACTCAGAAATAATGAAAACCACACTGCTGTGAAATAAATTCACTCCAACATTAGGAAATCATTTGCACAATGCTAATGCATTGTTGCTGGTGATAGCAATGCTGACCATTCTGTAGGGTGGTTGGTGGTAAAAACCCAAACTTAAAATTTATTTTCCAATGCAAGTGAAGTATTTAGAGATGAAAGGGAAGGATATTAAAATGTGAGTATTTTTGGTACGGTTTTGTACAGATGGGACTGTAATTGGTGACATGGGAATAGTATATATACTGAAATATTTGAAATGCTAATTCATTTTTTGCTTCAGTTTTCCAAGTGCCAGCTGTAATTATGGATCTCATTTAACAGATGCTAACACAGGGAGTAACTTCACTCCTGGAGTAGCCCCACTGAGACAGGGAAATAAAGTTAAGGCTCAGGTGCTTCAGCATTGGTGTAGGTGCAGTTCTAGGAATTGGTTGAATGCTGTGTTAAAGACTGTCTGGTGCCTAGGTTATAAACCATTCACATTTTGAATACATTCAGTTATACATAAACTGAGTTATGCACTGATATTCTTTATCAAGATTAATGGAAGCCTTTTGATTTAAATTTATCACTGTTTACGTTCCTTAAAATTACATTATTTGTTGATAGAGGTGAATGAATCTGAAGGGTTTTTTAGCTCCACAGAACTCTCATAAAATTTGAGAGATGCATGTGAAATGGTTTATGAAACTATTTCAATTAGTTTTATATTATTTTCCTTTGGGAAGTATTATATACAAAGAAGTGTTCTAATAACAGTAATAGTGTCTCTAAATCTTCTCAGGTCTTTATTTTGAATTTTTAAGAACAGCTGAATAAAGCATCTGTTTAAAGTAGTTCTGTACAAGCAAGGGTTCAGTTGGCAGAATGAACTGAAATAAAAACTTAAGGCTTTCATCAGTGTCTTCCCTCTCTGAAAATGATACAAGCACATTAAAAAGACAACCCGTTTTAGTCTATTTATTGTTAAAATATAAGGTCAACTAAATACACAGAATAAATTTTGTTGTTTATTTTTTGTGGTTTTTCCTCTTATCAATATTTAAATATATGTACCATTTATAGTTCCATTTTTATTTATTGGAAAAACTGTATTTCAGTTCAATGGGCAACCCTATATTTTTCAATCCAGTTGGGAAATTTAATGTTGAACTTTCAGGTCAAATTAAGTGTCTTTTTAATTGTAAAATTAAAAATCATTAATATCCTGAATGACTTCAGTCCCACAGGACTTTTTAACAAGGATTTAGTAGGAATGGATCAAAAAATGTTCTGTATAATATTAATGGAAATTACTTTAAATTCTTTGTTGTGTAACATGAAATATATTCCTTTTCTAACACTTTCTGACTGTTGAACACTTCTTCAAGAATTTGTAATAGTGATATGATTTTGTAAATTCTAGGACAGGGCAATATTTTTTCCTTCACTGTAAGGACAGAAAATGCTTACAGGACAAAGAAGTAAAAGCCCGCAGGAATGCACTGCACAGTAGAACAAATTCTTCTCAATTCCTGAAAAGGAACTAAGCTTATTATCTTGTGGTGTTGTGGTTGTTGTTGTTGTTATTATTATTATTAGCATTGTTATTATTGTTATTATTATTATTTTTGAAAGTGATTTTAAGATACTTTAAAGGTTAATGAGAAAACAGAAAGCACATTTTGAATCAACTTCTGGATGCTTCAGAGTAAATGAAAGAACAGTCTGGTTCTGTGCTTCCTTTTGAAACTTAAACTTGGACTAAAGTGTTTTTGCATTTGTTCAGATGCCTTTTTTCTTCTTGCTTTGAAAGGACTGTAATTGAGTAGGGATTTGTTTTGATAAGAACTAATAGAAGTGTAATTATAAGAGGGTGAGAAGAGATTACAAAAGATTGTGCTGTTTCTGGTTTTCTAAATTATTCAGTCATTATTTTTTTTATGTTTTTGCTCTCCTTATGCCAATGCGAAAAACAAGGATGTGAGTAATGCCGTACTTAGAAGGTTAAGGTGAATTTCCAGGCTGAATGCAAAAGCAATAAAAAGTATAACAGGAAACTTCATATTGCTTCACATTAATGTTCAGTGCCAGACCATAACTATGGGAAGGATAACAAAGTGGGAAGTAATTTGCTATCTGGACTTGCATGCTTTTTTTGAAAGCCACAACATACTATCTTTTTAGCTATTGATAGGGATTAACAAAAAAAATAAAATTCCTGGCTTTGTCAACAAATGCAATTTATTTGCTTGATTTTTTCCATGCATTTTCCAAGATAGCTTCCTGTGCAAATTCAGAGATGGAGACAGGAACTGAGGTTGCTAATTATTCACATAGTTTTATGCAAGATAACCTTCCCTACTTTTCAGCCCCTTGTCCCTTACATCTCTTACTACACTGCAAGTTCGTGTTTTGATACTTAGCTGTTAGAGACAAACAAATACAGGAGAGCTCTCCGTCTTGCCGCTGTGCTTTGCTTTTCACAGTCATGTTTATTTCCTTGGTGTGTGAGTGGAAGGTGGCAGCGGTTTAATCAAGTCAGTGTATGATGGTTCTGGGAGGTTTTGGCCTTTCACTTACTCCTTGAAAGAAGGGCCAAACCCATACCTGCAGAATCTGGGTACAAAAGGCATGAGAATATTTGTCTCTTGGGTGAAATTTCAAACCAGTGGTGACCTATTCAGGCTAGAAGGGAAGAGACTCTCTGTGTGGAGCTTTGGAATGACCTTAAAACTCCAGGAGAGTGAGAGGATGGTTTTGGTGAATAGGCAGGAAGCCAGTGCAGGAGACATTCCAAGGGGTTTGCCTAGCTCTGAGGAGGACTTTGTTTTTAATGATGGGAATGGACAACAGCAGAGGAAGGATTTAGGCATTTGTTTTCTCTGTAGTCTGAGTAGTACCAGAAAGGTGTTCCTGTTTTGTATGCAACATCAGGGACAGAATAAATGTATTTGGCTTAAAGATGTCACTAGTAGCTCTATTGTAGTGAAAGATGTTTGTTAAAAAACTGCATGTTGTGGATAAAATTAGTTTTAAATTGATTTGTTTTCAAATTGGTTTAGCCATTCAGATTCAATTTTATCCAAGACATTGAGGGTTTTCTAGACAACTCTTTCCTGAATAACACTATGGAGCTTTTTGGCACTATACCCAAATTAACAGCATGCTGTGTCATTAAAAAATAAAAGAGCTACAATTTTTTCTTGGCATAGATTTCTGCAAAGCAATAAAAGACTCCCTATGTTGATTACAAATATTGTAAAATGTTTACTTTGCTGTATAAATTTGGAGCATTTCATGGGTGTATACATTGTACGTGGCCTTTTAAGACCTTTTCAATTTTTCTGCTTGTATCTTGTTCGATGAGGGTTTCAGGTCTCATGCAAGAGAAATTTTTGAAGGACAAAACCAGTGTGCCTCGCAGGAAAAACAAAGGCAATAAAGGTATTTGAAGGTAGGAAACATATGCATTAAGAATCTTGCCTTTAGTTCATACCTACTATTTTACTGATGGAAATTTGCAGTTTTCCAGTGTCCTCATCTCTCCATATTTTAAAAGGAATAAAATTGACCTGGCATGCAAACAAGTAGTACTGTTCTCTATTGCTACATCAAAATACTATAATTTATTTGCTATTAGAGGTTTGCTCATTATCAGACCAAACACGAGTTTCTCTTTTTCCAGTTCTAATGTTTATACAGAAAAATCTTCAGGCTTCATACATTCTAGGCATTCCCACCTCTCAATATTATTAATTGAAGAACTACACGAAACTTCCCAGTGAGATCTGTGCACACCAAACCTCTTCCTGCATAATCCCATATGAGCACAAAATCTTCCCAACCAGAAATTCAGGTCCTATGAATTGTAAAAATGGTTTACAGCTCACTAAAATCTTCTCAGAAGTACTGATAAAAATGCCTTTTGCTGCCTCAGTAATAAAGGAAAAGTCAAGGATGGACTATCCATGCCTTGGGCAGGAGAGGAGCTGGCACTGGACTTGTTGTGTGGGGCAGTGCAGGGAGTGCATTTCTCAAGTATTAAACTTTAGCCACGCACCAGAGCTGACAGAAAGCCAAGAATTTATTTTCACGTAATAGTTTTGTGCTGTTTAATTTTACTGTTGCATTTCATGGCACCAGAAGTGCGGTTTTCATGCCTTTTGGTGTAGCACCAGGATAAAGGGTGTACCATATGGGAATAGGAGAATCCATCATGGAATAGCTGGTGGACTGCAATCCCATCCTATCCATGCCTCCTACTGTGCATGACCAGGGCAGGGATATAGATCTGAATCACCAATTTTGTTTTCTGTTCTGAAAATGAAGACATTCTACTTTACAAAATGTGTTTGTAAGAAATGCTCATATTTTTACTCGTTTAATTTTTTTACTGCTTCATTGTTGGTAGCATTCAGTGGATCATATTTATGCCATATCCTACTGCTATACAGGCTTATTTTCCAGATATCTTTCATGTTGAATAACACACAGTGTCAGACAGAATTGACATTTATGAAAAATAGAAATATGACTGCTAATGTTCTTAATGTGAAATTCTGGAGGCAGTTAGTAAAAAAGTTTAATCAACCATTAAATAATCAATAGTTACTAGTTCACAGAAGGTTTATCAAAATGTTAATTTCTTTGGTTCCAGGATATTGGAAAATATAATTTTCAACAGCCTTAAGGAGTTAGAAGTCTCACTCCCATTAAATTTAAAAGTAATTTGAACATTTTATTACCTCAGACTTCCTTGATAATCCCAGCATGCGTGGGTTGCATCTGTTGTTCTTTTACCACTGAAAGCAGTGAATTGTAGATTCTAAATTTCTAGTTCTTCAGAAATACATGGATCTAGATAACAAAAAATGAAACATTTTCAGGTAAACTTTGAATTCCTAGAAAGCTTTGTAGAGGGAATTTTAAATGTAACATAATGAGTAAATTCAGTGCAATTTTTCTTCTTGCTTGTCTTTAGGGTCCATCTAATTCTGTGAAAAGGACCATGTGTTAAGGATTTCATAACCTTTTTGTTAGTTGCATAATTTAGATAAGAGAACTCCTTTTACTGGGAAAGGTTTATGATGTGAAGACTCTTTTCTTTAGTGGAAAGCATTTTTTTTTTTTTATTCATAGTGCCAACAGAAAAAGTCTCAGTCACTCTCTAGATATCTAAATTTATCTTTGGACTGTTATCTTGAATTACTCTGGAAAATATTCAGACTAACTTAATAATCAACCATTATTTTATCTCAATATATTGAGTCAATCAGTCTAAATTTTCTGGGAAAAATATTTTTAGTGAATAAAATTTTCTGAGTATATTTGTTACCCTCACTTTTACTGTCATATAACCAATAATTCAGCCACCTTTCTCAGCTCCTTGACTCTTATGGCTTCTAGGTTATCCATAGTCTTCTTTAACTTCAGAAGCAGTTCATATGGATCCATATGAAATACACTTGCAGAAAAAAAATAACATATTATTGTACTTCAGGTTTTGGAGCACATGAACCAGTTTCATTTCAGATGAAACAAATGTGGGAGACACTCTCCAGCCAGACATTCAAACCACAGAGACAAACTAGAGTTGAAATATTTATAGCACAGACATGAAGTCCTCAGTACCAAGATGTAGCCAGAATCACCTTGTAGCCTGGAAATTGGAGCATTTTCTTGAAAAGGGGCTTCTGTGTATTGACCCCTTAAAGCACAGAAAAGAAATGGCTTAAACATCATACTGTCTGAGCAACTAGTCAAATAGCTTATTTCTGTATTTAAAATTAAAAAAAAGAGTTGGAAGAACGAGCCAACAGCATTGCCCTTCCTCTTCCATGGTTAGCATGACTTTTCAAGTAAAAATGGTAAGGTGGAAGGAAACACTGCCGAAATCTGGCCCCTCTACATCATCTCCTGAAGAAACGTGCTCTCCTACAGTTCTGAGTGAAATGTATGAGAGATAGGATTAAGTCACGTCCTTAGTATTCCCTATTGCCTGACTGGAGACTGATAAACATGCCGAGGACTTTTGTACTGTCTTCTTCCCTCCCTCCCTTCCTTCCAATCTCTCTCTCTTCCTTCCTCCCTCTGTCCCATCCAGCCTTTACTTCTGTTAGAGTACTGCTGAAGGACAGAAAGGAGAAGGAGGAGGAGTCCTCACCCTTTTCCCCGGGCTGAGACAAGCTGTTCCATCCCTGGCTGTGGGAGCCTTACCCCTTGCTGTACAGCAACATCCCAGCTCCAGCTTGCTTGGCCTCCTGGGAATCCGACTGGCAGGTGGGAGGTAGCTCAGCCTGCTGTGCCATCCTGAGATTTCAGGATGTTTGTGCTGGGTCGCTTCTACGGAATGAGTGGGAGGTGAATTGAGGGTCAAACTCCAGATTTAGAAAGGCACAGTCCTAGTCAGAAAACAGCCTTGGTCTCTGTAGAGTGTAGAGACTCCCGAGTAATGGTAAAATAGGAACAGCCCATCATTACCAGGCAGTAGGATGAGATCTGCAGGGAGGGCAGTTTTCTCCCATCAGGAGATGGGATGTATTTAACACAGATAGGGAACAGCTGTGCCAGGCTGTGAATCTGCTGTGGTAAGCCACAAGTTCCATCACCAGATTCTGTCATGTAGAAACTCTTAAAAAATTCTTAAGTGTCCTTGCATTTGCTGTGCTCCACGGTCCAAACTAAAACGTGCTGCAGAAGACTGTCCATCTTGTCAGAAGTTGGCATTTTTAAAAGCAAAAAGTAGTAATATAAGAATGATTTGTCTCTCGAGAAACATTTCCTTTTGATGATTAGATAACAGTAGAATAATCAAGATCTTGCAAAGCATTTATGCAAAGAGGCTTATTATTAAGCCCCAAATAAAGTCTAAATTCAAAAGGCAAGATGGGGGTGCTTGAACTTCCTCTGTTTGTACTGTGGTTTGTGTATCACAAGATGACAGCTGTAGATCAGAGGACAGACATGCTCCTGGCAAGTGATGGGTGTTTGTGAGCAGGAACTTCCTGGGAGATATTGACCGGGTCACGGGCAGCTGCTCGGAAATTTGTTGAGTAATCTATCTAATATGTCCAAGGAGTAGCACATCCGAATCAATCCATCCAAATGCCTCAGGAATATCAATAAAGAGATAATAAATCTGATAATTCTCTGTGATCTGCCCTGGTGTGAAGCTACCGGGGAAGCCTTGTACAATATGAAGATTAATTCTAGAACACATTTGTTAGGGTGACAGATGCTTCGTGCCAGAGCTGTGACTGGTGAAAAATTCATTTCAAATTAATTTCAAACTTTATTTTCTGCAATAATTTGCTGTCATAAAACTGAATGGCAACACATGGCAATTGCTGAGGATGTTTTCAAAAGGGAAATATGTTTGCAGGATGGGTTTTCCAGTTGTTTTTTTTCTTTTGTGAATCTCCCACTTAATTTCTGTTCAGCAAAATACCATTTCTTTCTTTGCTATTGTTCTAAATTTTAAACCATAACAATGATAGCAATAAACCATTAAGTATAGCATAGTAAATACAAGGGCTAAAGAGGTAATAAATATATTTAGATAGTTAATATCCTCCCCTGATCAGATACATTAGTTCCAAGTCCTTTGTGAGAAGGAAAAAAAAAGTCCCATCAGGCACAGTCCTGAAAGTCAATATGTTTTGGTTTCCTTCGACTGTGGTAGGTATAAAATCAAGTATGTAATCTAGAAATTATGCCATATATAATTTATTTACTATTTTTTCCATTTGTCACACCATCTCAGAAACCTTTAGGAAAGAATCCCAACACTTGTACTTCTGACTTAATTATGTGAGAGAAGAGACCTTTCTCAGGGCAAACTGGCACATCTAGGAATTTTTTTTAATGTTTGAAAAACTCAGAATTATGCTTGTGAGCTTCATTCTAAAAATTATCAAAATTACCTGTATCTTTTCAAATTAACTTCAGATGCTTTGAAGATCAAGACTAGTACTTTAGCCATCTACATCTTGGTCAGGGAAAGAAATTCTTATTTATAAAAATAAAGAGCAGAAAGTAGGAGTTTAAGTTTCAATTTACAAAAATAAAAGCTGAGCAACTATGAATTCAAACAAAATGCTATTTTCACAATTTGAGTCTGCTAAATTGAGCAGTCGATTGTAGATTTTTAAAGCTTTATATATATTTTTTTCTATATTCCTAAATTTTTGCTGGACAAAAATCTGACTGTGCCTTAAAATCAAACAAAATGCTCTTTGTCCTCTTTGTTCATAGCACCATCCTATCATGGTATCTGCCTTTTGTGAATCTAGATAAGGAAAAAATTATGTTGAAAGCCAAGTAGATGATGGAATTGAAACACCCCCCTGCCCTCTGTCAGTGAAGTCTTGTTCCTCAGAAACACAGGCTCTGCTGATGGCACTCCTTAGGCTCTTCCACACTGACTCTTGGAGAAGAGCAGGAGCCCTGTAATGCCTGTTCAGCCAGTGGTGGCTGTTTAGCATGGCACCGAATGTATTTTTCACAATATCCATTTTCCCCCATTTTATGCACAATTTTTTGGACAGACCTGTGATCTTCCTTTCTTTTCTGCACACTTTGGAACAATCCCAGCCTCTGTCCCTCGGGTGCTGGTCTGGGGACAGGCTGAGAAGATGCAGCCCAGAGAACATGGTGTTGAGGGTTCACCTCTTCAAGAGAAAAACTGATATGGGATGGGGTCACAAGATGGTTTGAAGTTGTACCATGGTTGGGAGCAGAACCTTACTGCATCTTTCCTTTAACAAGTAGTTCAAACCATGGAATTCTTAGGCAGAGCTTGAAGATTTTATTTAACTTTTACCCTAGTGTGGAAGGCAGCAGGCCGTGGCAGTTTTTTCCTATTACACTTACCTTAAAAAAGAGGTTCTTCTCATTCCCTGTCCAAGGGAAGAACTGTAATAGCATTTAGCAATTAATGTCTCAGGTTCATAAAATTTTGTTTTGGTATTTTTTCCTGTCCCATGAGCTCTGTTGTCTCTCAGAGAACTTGGTTGTGTTTTGCTTTAGGAACAAAAATTTTGATTCCCACTGTAGCTCTTCTGACACCCCACAAGATGTTGATTTCAGAGAGGTGTTTTACAACCCCTTATTAAAGACTTACACTTTATAATTTTGAACATAACCTATAGTCTCTTATTCTATGGACTTTGATCCATCTTCCTAATTTATATATTAAGTGTCAAGTTTGCTCAGCTATAAAGTAGAGAGTGCTGGTGGTGGACCTCATTTCAACATTTTCAAAGTGGATTTGACTAAAGTTCCTTAACACAGATGAATTTGTATCAACTATTCTTCATAACTGCTTTTTCCCCCAAAGATCTGATTTATTTTAGGGCAGAAGTACATGTTTGAGGTTATTCTGTGCTTTTTATTAAGAGTGATTATCACCATGAAGGGGAATAGGGACATCAGGTTATGCAAAGTGGTAATGAAGGAGAATGTCCTACTCTGCTATGAGTTTTATATGTAATAGCTACCAGTTGAGAGACTGAAATTTCCATTTACTCCTTAAGTCACATAACAAAAACAACACCAGTGCCTATTAAACAACACCAGTGCTACATTAAAATATGTATTTCAAAGGCTAGAAATGTTATGCAAAAAGTAGTTGAAACCCAAGAATTTTACTTGTGCATGGATTTGTCTGTGAAGATATCTGTGTATGCTAATAAAGAAAACTAACTAGAAATATGTCAGGCTTGTTTTCGTGTTTGGATCTCGTCTTCAGTGTGTCCATGTCTGACCGTTTGAACCATGGGTTTCTTGTCATTTAGTCTTGTGTCCATGTAAGTAGATACCCAGACGTGAAAAACACTTGGGGGCCAGTGTTATTTAATATTTTCATTAATGACAAAGACAAAAGGTTCAAGTGCACCCTCAGCAAGTTTTGCAGATGACACCAAGCTGAGTGATGTGGGTGATACATCTGAAAGACGAGGCCATCCAGTGGGACATGGACAAGCTCAAGAAGTGGTTCCATGGGAATCTCATGAGGTTTAACAGACCAAGTCCAAGGTGCTGCACCTGGGTTGGGGCAACCCCTGGTACCAATCCAGGTCGGGGATGAACAGACCCAGAGCAGCCCTGGGAGCAGGACTTGGGGGTGCTGGTGGGTGAGAGGCTGGATGTGCCCCGGCCGTGTGCGCTGGGAGCCCAGAACCCCCCGTGTGCTGGGCTGCACCCAAACCCCGTGGGCAGCAGGGCAGGGAGGGGATTGTGCCCCTCTGCCCCGCTCTGCTGAGACCCCACCTGCAGGGCTGCACCCAGCTCTGGGCTCCCAGCACTGCCAGCACAGGCACCTGCTGGAGCCAGGCCAGAGGAGGCACCAAGGGGATCAGAGGGATGGAGCAGCTCTGCTGTGAGGAAAGGCTGGGAGAACTGGGATTGTTCAGCCTGGAGAAGAGAAGGCTCTGGGGTGACCTAATTGTGGCCTTTCAGTGCCTGAAGGGAGCCCACAGGAAAGATGGAGAGAGACTATTTACAAGGGCCTGAAGTGACAGGACACAGGGGAATACATTCAAGCTGACAGAGAAGAGTTTTAGATTAGAGATTAGGAAGAAATTCTTTCCTGTGAGGGTGGTGAGGCGCTGGCACAGGTTGCCCAGAGTAGCTGTGGCTGCCCCACCCCTGGAAGTGTTCAAGGGCAGGTTGGATGGTGCTCTGAGCAGCCTGGGATAGTGGAAGGTGTTGAGATAATCATTTGGAACGAGATGATCATTAAGGTCCCTTTCCATCCCAGGCCATTCTATGATTCTGTGATAATTCAACACTTGAGGTTGATGAAAGGGATGTATATTTTATTTGGATCATTTGCTTAGTATTTGTGCATACCTAAAATATGCATTACTTTCAACTTAAAAAGAAATTTATCTTGTAGAAATAATTATTTAATCTCAGATACATCAATCAAAAAATGTTTTATTTCTATTCTGCCAGTAGGCACCTGGTTCACAAACTTCTTAGAATAAATTATTGAAAAATACTCATTTTCTGTCTTTAGTAATGGAAAGAACTTCAAACTCAGAAAGACACTTTGTTGCAAGATATTTTCTTCTTTTCTTAAAATTATATAATTTAACTGTGGTCTGCATACCTTTTATTAAAACAGAGTACTAGTGGAGTTCTGCTACTCCAGACAAAGAGGGTAAGGGAGATATTAAGAAATTTGTGTTTCATACAATAAAGTATTAAATTAGTCTTTTGTAAACTTGATTGTCACTCTATTGAAGTTATACATATTTACAAACTATCTTGAATTTGGCTCAAAACCTTTTGAAAAGAGATTGCCCAAAGATAATGTTTATACATTTTGTATATATTTTTTAATTTGCTTTGTATTTCTTGTGGTCTCAGCTTTTTTTTTTACCATGTGTATTCCTATTAATTGACACAAGTCTGTGTGGATTTAGGGGCAGAAGTCAGTTTCCACTTTGGTTAATCCATTATCAGAAAAATTAATGAAATTCCAGTTCTGTGACCATCAGTTTGACCGACATAGATCCCTTTACTTCACTCTTCTCTCATTCTACAGTGCTTATCTTCACACTTCTACAATTAGGTGGTGGAGTCACCATCCTTTGAGCTGTTCAAGATGCAACTGGACATGGTACTCAGTGACATGATCTAGTTGACAGTGGTGATTAGTTTTCCATCATAAATGGTTTTGTGGGATATTTTGAAACTGTTATCATGGTAGCCAACATTCTATTGTATACTGGATACTTGGCAACTACGTGACAGCTTGTAAATCTTCTTCTCTTTACTCTTTACTTCTAAACTATTATAAACTCTTCTAAATGGTGAAAATCAGTTTTTCAAAGAAAGGCACTTTATTATATTTATAAATGAAAGCTGTAAAAACAGGGTTTGAACTCTAGAAGTTGAGTTTGCCAACTTGAGGAAGGGGGAAGGTTTTTTGTTTGATTCTCCATTTATTTTTGTTGTTTTTCTAATTTTTTTTTCTTCCTTGTGAAGCACTGAATTTAACAAGGGTGACTTGAATTTAGATAATATTAGAATTAAGCAGTGCAATGTTTTACAAAGTCTTTGTTTCTGAAAGAGCTGTGATCTGTTTTTATTTTACAGGACTGGAAATTAACATTTTCCATAGATGTCGGCTTCTGTCTGCTGTGATGCTCCACTCTGAGAGATGCCACATGCAGCACTGAGTAGTACTGGCAAAGGAGAGTGGCTTGTTGGAATAAGGTAGGTTTTATTCATTTCCACAAGGCTTGATGACATTATGCATAGTTACTTTTCTGTTTAATAGAAGTGAAGTCAGACAGGAATTCGAAGTCTTTCACTTTACCTTGGCTTGTCATTGCTTTTGGTGGCTTCCTCTGTGTTGGCATTTACCCAACAGAGTTATTAATGAGGTGTTGTAGTGGGCTACAATGTTCTATGAGCTTTCATTCGTGTCACTGTTTTGTTCCAAAGCATTCTTGGGATGTTGTGACTGTTACCTGTGACTACAGGTATTCTCTGTAGTCCCTGTGCATGTGTAATCAGAAAAAACATTTCTTAGACAGCCTTCCACTGCCAAGATTATTTCCTAACAGAATGGTTTCAGGAGAGTGATTTGAAGAAGGTTTGTATATTATTTATGATATTATTATTATTATTATTATTATTGTTGTTGTTGTTGTTGTTGTTGTTGTTATGATTATTATTATAATTATTATTATAATTACTGTTATTATTATTATTGTACATAATCTCTGGTCAAAGTGCAGTGCAATGAATGGGTACTGCCTAATGGCCTTGGTGCTCCTTTGCTGTTTTCTCACTCGTGATAAAAGACATATTGAGGTGAGAGTTTGTTACTTAAATATGGGACTGCTAAACATGACACAAAATATGCAATAGACCCACAACCATCTGGAATGGCAGCTGAGCCCTTGGCAGGATACTGTAGGGTATGCAAAATGCACACGTTGCCTATGCTTAGCAGTCCTATCCTATATGTTAGATTTCTCTTTCAGGAAACTGTAAAAACTGGTTCAGTTTGGATTGTGATAGATTGTAATCCTGGATTCAGAGGTGATGTTGGAAGTGAGGGGTACCTGGAGAACTGCAAGGAAACAAGGGTTGAAATGAAGCGAGTAAGGCAACAAATAGGAAGTGTTGGACAGTAAGGGGGCCTTAATTTATCTGATTTTCCATTAATTGCTTTTCATACTTACAATCTTCATGAGCTAGCAACTCACCACCTTCAGGTGAATGACATCTTTTCTGAGTTGTTCTGTCATGCATTATTGCACAGAAAGAAATGTATTAATTGCTCTATGCTGTACTTCACCCCCTCATTGTGTACCAAGTGTAAGGGAAAATATTACAGTCGGTATCTGACATGTGGAACTAATTTGCCTCCGTTGGAGTTCAGGGAGAGGTCTTGGCTATTACGGTGGATGAAAACATTAGGAATTATAGGCACCTCACCTCATGATGCTTCATTTGTAGTTTACATTTGTGATGATATACTCTGGATAAAATATGGGGACCATATCCTGGCCCTATTGAAATCAGTAGGAGTTTTCTTTTAATTTCAACTAGGCCATGACCCTGGGAATCTCTACTGGCTCCCGGTGAAAGATTTGTTCTCTTCATGCCCCTAACTAGACCTCCTCTGAGGACTTAGTTTTTAATATTGCTACCAAATCCGCTTCTTAGGTAATAATTCTCTCTTATTGAAGCTTATTTGTACTTGATTTGGGGTATCCTATGCTCAAAGGAAAACATGTTTCTATACCTATATTTTTCTATCCTTAAATATGACAGTATTGTTATGGGTAATTATAGTCTGAATCTCAGGGAACAGTATCTGATGAAAAGAGAAAGGATTTCAGAACAATTTGCAAAGGATAGGGTGGCAGTTCTACAGGTAAGATACTATTATGCAAGAACTGCAAGAAACAAGGCTTAACTCTGAAAGACTAGATCACTTAATAGCTCTTTAATACTATGACTGCAAATTCTTTCCTTGAGCATATTGTGGATTTTTCCCCTACTAACAGTTTGAATTTGATAAGCTTGTCTTTGTCCATGGGTGAAGAGATGTATGTTAGTATTATTCTTGCTTTAGTAATAGACTCTTTCACGCATCCACAGTTGGAGGATGTACTGCCCACAGGTCATTCATAACTTACAAATGCTTTGACTAAAGGGCACCAGAATTCTTATTTTCTACATAATATTTCTTTTCTATCAGCTGACCAATTGAGCTCTTTGCTCTAATGTATTCCACTTATTGTACAGTGCAGACATAAGAGTATATTAAAATTGTTGTGTGACTTATGAAGCTAAATTTTGATTGTCAAAAACTTGAATGCTACACTAAAGTTATTTCTGACTCAGATATTTTCTTAGTGCAAGTATTAATTGCTTCTGAAAAGGGGGCAGATATGAAATGAGTGTGCTGTCATCTGATATCTGATTTATCTGTTCCAGTATCTCAGGTTCTTCAGCTCCTATTGGAAGTTTCATTCTATTGACGTACCTTGTTTTAGGAATTTTACAATGTTTTTCACTAGAAATCTCTGTGAATTTGGGCTGGGTTTAAAGAAGTACACAGTTTACTCAGTGTATGTGTCCATATGCATCTGTAGGCTCAAGTGTCTCTGTTGGGGGTTTGAAGCTGAGTGGTAGAAATTCTAAGAATCTTGTCTTCTGCATGTTCAGGCCCAAGTGTCCATGTGAATGTTCTGCTATGCTTTGTTACACAAAGTTACGCTGGGAAGGAAGGCCATGAAGGTATTAAGCCATTTATTGCCTAATCCTATGGTGCTAATTTACCAATTTTTGCTCCCTGCATTTTTCACCATTCCTTTAAAACTGTGTAAAAACCGTATTTTCCGTCTTGATTTCCATTGCCTTTACTGTATCCTGGCTCTGGCACCGCCTTGTGTCTAAGATGGTTAACATTGCAGAGGGGATGGGGGTAAGGTATTTTCAGCAGGGAAGAAACATGATGTCTGTCTCCCATGGGTGCTGCTGCATTTAGTTCCCTGTGCTCTTCTTGGTGTCGTTGTTTGTCACCTTCTCTACTGAACTGTGAGAGATGTTTAGGGCAGTCGTGTTGAGTACTCGTATATTATATAAGTAATGAACCAAAATATTCAATCTTGCTAGTTCCCGTTACTTTTGGACCAACTCACTGAATCAGTATTAATACTTTGCTTTGTTAATTAACTTGCCAAAGCAAACCACTTATTCACCTGAAAGAGTACCAAGAAAACAAGACCTTAGTGTTCTTCTCCTCACAGCTGTCCCAGATGTTCAAGTATTTGAAGTATCCTGTAGGTATAGGCTTACATTAATTTGTAAAGAATGTAGTACAAGTAAATCCATTTTATAATACAAGATTTCACAGTGATGAGAATGTTTGATGGACGGAAAATGATTCAGTGCAATTTGTAACTTGGAGAACACAATACATTTGACTCCTTTTTCTGTATAACGCAATGAGTTCATCTGTTGCACAATGTTCATTTTTAATTAAACATTTTATCATCGCAGAGCCTTTTATTGACATTCCTCATAATAGAGCTGATAAGATCTTGACCTACTCTTCAATACAGCAATGTATAACTCAATATTCTGGCATACACTGTTCCCTTCAGAATTAAACACATGATTTTCAGATTTAATTTTAAAATCTTACGTACTTTTCATCCCATTTATTTACTTTAACTTCTTAGATTTATGACCCCTGTTGACTTATGCATTTTGGATGTAACCATTTCTTGGGCTATCATTCCTGTTTGCTCAAGCTTTTAGCTAGCTGGACTACTTCATTGAATCTTTTTTTCCTTTTTTTCATTTCTTTTTTAAAATTTGCAATAAGAGGTGATTTATCACCTAATCTTGTTTCCTACTGTACCTTTTGAGTCCAGTTTTGATTAGGTGTGCTAACTTTGCTCACTACTGCCTCAATCACAGGTTTATAGAATTTCTGCTACCACAGATATTCCTTAAGATACTTCACGAGAAGAGATTCCTGATGATGTCCCCAAAGATGAATAACCAAACTGATCCCTGTCAGTAACCTTAACGAACCCTGTGATATGAAGCTTCCTGGGATCATGTGTTTAGCCAGACTGATAAGCATCCCTATAGGGATTTTGTCACTTCCAGTGGACCTGCACCAGGGCAGTGGGAGCCAATCCCTTGAATTGGTAGTGGCTGCTGACATGACAGAGACCTGGAGACAAGCTGGCCATAGAGCAGCATCCAGAGGGCATAAGCTTAAAGTACATTTCCAGGGTTTGCCATTTCCTACATCAGGTTTTAGCGTTCCTCTAGGTGTGAAACCCAGAATTCTCCAACATTTTGCTGCAGCCAATCACCCCTTCTGAGCTGAGCACCCACCATAATCACCTAAATTTCTGAAGATCATCAGGTGTTGCAGCACCAAATTTGTCAGTGGTTTCCTCACCTCTTGCTATATCAGCTGTCTCAGATGATAATCAACTACCCCATGCTTCTCTTTCATACTTTGTAGTCAGCTTTGCTGTTCATCCTACTCATACTGCAGGCTTGCCACTGTTCACTATAAATGCATGTTGATTTGAGCTGATAGTTTTGAGGTAATTTAAAACCCATTTGAAATTATTTCATGTAATAAATTGCAGAAAATGCAGAACTGCCTTGCACTTGAGAAGGGCTTTAAAGATGGGGGAATACTCAACTCTTGAGGATGTTTTCCTTACACTGTGGCAGATTTTTTAATCTTGCTTGATCAGCATAGCAGAAGTTAAAAATCACACAGGACTTCTGACAGTAGGAAGTTACCATGTGCCAGATGTGTATCTTTCAAAGCTAAACCTTCCAAGCTCTTTGGTCTTCAACAAGCTGCAGATCTTCATGACTAAATAGGTATGTAATAAATTTAAATAATTACTGACTAGATGTCTGAACTAAACCGAGATTTCTGATTTAGTTTTTGGTTTCATTTTAGGTTTTTTTTGTTGTTGTTTTTTTGTTTGTTTGTAGTGTTTTGGGTTTTTTTCCTGGTTTTGTTGTTGTTGTTTGGGGTTTTTTTTGTTTGTTTTGTTGGGGTTTTTTTGTTTGTTTGGTTGGTTTTGGTTGTTTTGGCACATTCTTTCTCCAAACCTACAAGAAAATCTACTGCCGTGTTAATTGGGAACATAGAGGAGCGTGTTACTTGAAAGAGAGCGTGTTGGGCTTTATTAATTGTTCTTAAAGGGAACAGTTTATGAAAAAGAAGTAAACCTAACACCATATGCAACAAGTTCATGAACTGCTACACCTAGCTGAGTTGGGGAATTGGGAAGACACAGTCAAGGTGTGCCTGGGGTACCCAGGACACTCAGCACAGGTGCCTCTCAGTCTTGGCTGCCTCTGCCACCCATGCTGGGTAGATCAAGGCAAGTCAGGGAAATGCCAGCAGAGGCCCAGGACATTGTTTGCATTGCAAACACGACTGATATGTTACAGGTGCAGGGCCTCACCATCCCCAGCAGAAGAGGGGGAATGACAACAGGAAAAGCAATGAAACTGTTTGTTGTATCTGTCCCTGAAAGCTCACTGGTTTAAACCAGACCTAAGTCATATCAGATGAAGCTTCCAGTTACATGAGAGATACTGGACATCGCCACTGAAATAAAGATACTGAATTTTGATCATGTGGTGGAGTAGAGAGGCTCAATTTATACATATCCTGCATAAATTCTGCATCTATCCTTTAGATGCAGTGGTGCTCATGAACTTGTTTGCTCTCCCTTGCTCTTCCACCCTGGGCAGTCCTGCATCTGACATGAACAGGGAGGAGTAACATTGGTATTTTGCTTTCTCGCTTTGTTTTATTGGGTTTTCTTGGTTTATACCTCTGCAACTTCAGGCTGGCTCACTGTGCTTGAGCTCACAGAAGAAAATATGCAAGCTAGGATGGTGACTGTCTGCTCCACAGATGCACTGGTATTGGTTTTTCCCAGTTTTCACCACAAGCAGTCCTCTAGGTATTTTCTGGAATTAATAAAATAATATCCTGAATTTTAAACATACTTAAAACATGTTAGAAAATAAAATCATTCTGTTGCATTTGCTGGTGAACATTTGTGTACATGTTCCCTTGTTTGTAGGGGACTAATAGGAAGATCATTTCCCCCCATCCTTATAGAGAAAGTAAAATAAAATATTTATAGGAAAATACCACCCCCCAACATCTACTTCTAAGGTCATCAGTGTAAATTTTGATAAGTATTTTCAAATGTTCATGTTTTCATAAACACCATTTTAAAAGCAAAAGTTGGATTGTGTTATACTGACAGAACTCAAAGAAATGTAGGTGCTATTTCTCCAATCAGAAATATTTTATATAGTTTGAAAAAAAGGAAAAAAAGCTTGTCTCGCTGTGGTTTTGTCATTAAAAGATACAGCCTCACCAGAGGGAAGGTGAAAGTGGGATTTAACTAAGTCTGTAATCTCATTTCGAAAGATGTGTTCAGACTTATGTCAGTTAGTATTTTGAACCCACATCCTTGGTCACGCTGTTTGCATTCCCTGTGCAGTGCAGAGTCTGGCACAGGTAGCAGAACCTTGGAAGGACAAGTCCACAACGGGCCACAGTGGCCGAGATCAGGATGACCTGAGCCACATAGGTGGCTCTGGCTTTGTTGCTGTTGAATTATCAGCTTTCTAAAACTCATGAAAATTCACACCCACTTCATGTAAAGTCTAATTTGCTTCTGTACACACTCAAGACAAGAAAAAAGCGTGTTTTAAGAAGAGAGGAGTTAGGTAGCATTGTTGTTTCTGTGTATATTTGTTTAGTGGTTTGTATTTTGTTGAAAGCCAAAATCTGTTGACTGTGTTCTTTGGTTACATTCTGTTCCTTAAGTATGGATGTGTTTTCTTTATCAGCTTATTAGCTGACAAAATAGCAGTCAATGTTACTTTTAGAGAACATTAATGAAATATTACAAGCACATTATTTAAAATGAGTGGATAAGCCTTATTTTGTTGATGTTTTATTGGGGTTTACCCATTGTAAATCTCACTATTTTATAGAAAAAAGTTTAATGATTCATGAAGTACTAAAGTTGATTGCTTTGATACTGATATCAAACTCCTGTAAAAATAAATCTATTAACTCTAATAATTTAATTATAGTACATCATTAATATAGACCTTTAGAGTGTTCTCATACATTAAAAAAAAAAAAAAAAAGGACCAACCCACCTCAGTATTTGGACCTTTTTAAGTTCACAGATGGTCATGTAGGGAATACAAATGTACCTAGAGAATCTATATGTAGGGTAATGTAGGAAATAGAAAGATGTTGGAGAAAGCTGGCTGTTTAGTTAAGGCATTTAGCTAGAACTTGGAAGGTGTGAGTTAATTTGCTGAATTCTACTGTGAAAAATTTGACATTTTTCATGATTCCCCATGCAAGATGGATAATTTAATCTCCTGGGAGAAAATAAGTGAGAATTTTAACAGATTGTTTTGCAGAGCTTGCATTTTAGTCCACCTGCCTTCTTTGTATAGGATGAGGTTAATATTCTGCCATTTTCTTTCCTTCACCTTTCCTCTTAGCTTTATTTTATTGCAAAAGTGTATTAGAACTGTTAAATTTCTTATTTCAAATTGGATAAAGACAACAGATTTTAGCTCTGAGTTGTATATATATGATGCATAATTTTTATGTAACTTCCTGCTAGGATGTTATTCTCCTCCCTGTACCCACGTGCACACTGAATTATGGTTTTGGTCTGTATTTAATGAAAGGACATTCTTCTGCTCTATGGTTACTCTCAGTTGTTGTATTTAGTGGTGTGATATGGCAGCTTTCACTGTATCCATAAAATATGAGCGAGCATCAATAAGCTATCCAAGAGAAAGGAGTTTTAAGGAAGTATTTGAATGAGGACAGGGTGACTGTACATAAAAAAAACCAGAAGGGACGTTCCCTCAGTTTATACTCAGGTGAAAAAGGAAGAGGTCGTTAGGGTAAGAAGGCCTGTAAACATCCTGTCACAGGAGTGGATGATGTGTTGAAATTGCAAATTCCACGTGGCATTTGGTGTGTTCTGTGAGTGTGCATATATTGGTGTAAGGAAGCTCATCCCCAGGGATGAGCACCTCTCCAGGGATGCACAGTGTGAAGTCATAGCCATGCTTGCCAGCCACGAGATTGTATGGGGAAAAAAACAACCTGCAACAAGTATTTGCTAAAAAGTCCCATTTGAACAAAGCATTTTAACTGACTCCTTAGGCAGTTGCAAGCATTTGTGGAGAATTAACAAACAGAAAAGGCCTTCTTTTCTCCCCAGCCAGGAAAAGAGCACAGTTTTGTGCTTTAAGTGACCAGTCATGCATTGTGAATAACGAGTTGTGATTGTTCCTATTGGTCAGTTAAAAATTGTGTCACAGGGTCAAATATGTTTGCATACACTGCTCAAGGACTTGTGGCTGACGAAGTAACTCATAACACCCATGACCTATTTGCAGACACCTGGTGAACAGATTCAAGGCCTCTATCCATTGGCTGTATTTCCTAAGGAGCAATTCCACCAGCCCTAGCTAAAAATGTGTAAAATTTAGACTAGAACAAAACCAGTTTCATGATGTAATAGCAATGTCCATCCTCACCACCTGCTGTGATATATACTTTATTGATAGGAATATTACAGATGATAGATTCTGGTTTTGTGAGACCATTCAGTCCAAACCAGGAGACCCCCAGGCCTTGAAATACCTGTATTATTTTTAAATGATCCTTTGAGTATGAGATACTATCACACTAATGATATTCTTTGATTAATGATATACAGTAATGATTCGGACAAGCACTGTTCAGAGGCAGGCAAAGGTCTCATCTGCTTTTCCAGGAGTTTGTACTTACAGCAAGGATCAAGTTGTTTGTGGTCACCTGGCAGAAAAGGAATCCTTGATGAGTGAAAAGATGAGCAGGATTGGTCCCAGAGACATAGTTTCAGCCTTAAAGCTTTCCTCGTTCCAGTCATTACTGCAAACAGAAATATCTTCCCAAATGGGTGTGAGGAGAAGGAGGGAGTGGAAGCCAGGGTTGGGAGCATGCAAAACTCAGAACCACAAGATTTTAAATGCCATTGTATATTTAGTGCAGTTATTGTTTTTCTGGGGCTGATGTGCTGCTCTAAAGAACAAGTGAAAACTGCATCTGTCTCTGTGTCATTGCATTTCACACAGATTTTAACTTTAAGACTCTATTATGTTTTGTACCTTCCAAAGACAAAAAAAAAACAGTTTTGAGGAAGGAGTAAAGGGAGTGTTTTGTTAGAAAACAGCATGCAAACTTTATGACATCGAGTTTGTAAAATCTTTAGCGTCTCTTTTGCTTTTTGTTCTGTAATTGATTACTAGCACCCCCTTTAACCCACCTTAAAGGGCAAGCAGGAAATTCATGTTTTCGTTCATCAGCCCATCCCTCTGAAAAGCGTTCAATATTAAACCAGTTTGCAAGGAGCAAAGGCAGAAGAAACAAGAGGCCCAGTTAGACCGTGGCAAGGTTAGGAGATGCATGTGTGGTGCCTGCAGCAAATATCGGCTCTTGTTCCTGTACAGTTTTGGCATGGGGAGACCAAGTTAATTGGGGTATGGCTCTGTTCTTTCCTTTATATGTGACCTTTTATTATCTCTGTTGCCCTGTAGTTCATGCAGTGTCATAAAGCTGTGGGAAAGTCGTGCAGCTGGTGCTATCAGCTGTTGGAAATTAGCTTAAAAATTGAAATATTTGAGTTTCCTTTTGCCTTGAGGTGTCTGGGAGTCTTTAAATTGCTACGAAGGTGCAATTATTGTGGTTGTGATTTTGCTGAGCATTGCTTGTGCATCTTTTTCCCTTTTTTCTCTCCCCTTCTTTCCCCCACTGCTTTTTAGTGCAAGCTGTGGGCTGGCAATCAGGTGTTGTGCTGGGGGAGGGGGGTTACTTTAGGAGGGGGGTTACATGGCATAATTCCCACGAATGTAGGAGGAGGATGAAAAAGATAAAGAAATTTTGTTTTTCTGAGCTAGAGGATTCTCTGCATGACTTCCCCACTGATGGGATCATGTGCTTTCAGGCTGAGATTTTATTAACAATTCAAATGGAAATTGAGGGCACAGGAGGAGCAGATTCTCACATAAACTTGATCTGTCCATGAATGCAGTTCTCTGTTTGCCCTGACCCTGCATGGCTTAAGACACTGCCTGTGAGGCCTGAGTGCCAGACACAAAGACCGAAATGAAAAGCAAGCACATTCCAGTAGTCTGCACAAAGGCAATGGAGCAGTTTCTAGCCGTCTCCCCAGGGAGAGATCTTATCTCCTTGCAGCTAAAACCCTTTAGTGTGTTTATTTGTACTCTAGCACCCGAGGTTTATGAATTGATATGGATGCTGATTAAACTGCAAGTTTCCTCGGTGGGTCTTTCGGGGGAGACACGGAGGTGTTCCGCGTGTATTTTCCTTCCCAAATACCTATCGATATTTATCAAAAGGTCACTGCTTTTCTGGAGGGCGGACTCAGGCAAGTGCTGAGGGAAAAGGGAAGTCCAGAAAGTACGTTCATTAATAAAAGTCATCCCCAGCCTTAGGAGAGTTTTGCGGAACTTTGTCTTGAGGGCACATCAGCTGTTTTTGGCGCTTGAAGCGGCGCAGAGGGCCAGTGGCTGCCCTGAGTAGCTGTACCGATTAAATGTTGTGTGTGGCTGGGTGACCTCGTGCTACCAAGGCAGAGGGAGGACGCGAGTCGAAGCTGCTGTGGCCACATCTGCACGGCCACCATCGCTTTCCGCCAATGGCACTCAGTGTCTGATGCTGCCTGCCGGGAATTCTGCAGGGCAGGAGGGCCGGGGGGTGGGTGGATGGCAGGGCTTTGCTGGGGGTTTGGTCATTTCTTTTTGAAGCTGGAGGTGGGAAAGGCTGGGAACACATCCCAGTGCAAGGATATAATTCATTCTCCCTGTCGCCACTTGACGTTAATATTGTGTCAGCACATTGTTAATAATGTCAGTAAATACTGCGGATTCCTTAATCAAACTATTAAACATTGATATTTCTGGCTCTCCTAAACAGGTTTCCTTTTATGAAAACTCCGTAAAACAGTAGGAAAACTGTAACAAACCAAATGTTTTGACTGCGTTAATTCCAAAGAGTCACAATATTAATTGCCTTCGTTTTCCCTATTATCAGCTACAAAAGAAAAGGAAAATAGCCCCAAAGCAAAAGCTAGCAACTTTTAGGTAGGAAATCATAACCACATGTTTTTCCATTTTTCTTGGAGCATTTAAAAGTTTCAAACATTTTGGTACTCCTGAAAGTATTTCATTTAGTGGGAAGAGATTAGCAAGAGATTGATTCAAATAGTATTGGTCCCTTAATTTTATGGATTTATATTATCCAAAACTAATGGTTGTACTTAGGCAAATTGTCAGTAATTGGTGACAAAATTGCTTTATTGCTTTTCTTTCATTTGATGCTAATTAATGGCCCTACATTATTAAGTTCAAGCCTCTTCTGTATTTCTCCTTCTCCATAAATATTCTTACTGGTAATGTGTCAGGCTAAACTTTTTTCTTCAGTGTATGCAATAATTGCCTTATAGAAATGTGATAACAAACACTTTTCTGACATGATTTTTCCTGAAATCATATGAATGTTATTTATTGAAGAGCTTGAAGTAGTTTTGATATGAAGGAAACATTAGTAATATAATGTGTTAATTTATTCATATGGTAAAACAATAGCTTTTCATATCAAAGTACTTCTTCATAACTTACCCAGCAGTTACTTTATAAAATCTGGACTTTGCTTTGTTTTACCAGTTAAAATCCCCTTACCTCTCTCCTGCTATTTTAGAGTGTGTTCAACAAAAAATGTTCTTTTTCAGAGGACTAGAATAACACCACAGAATTTGTCATCATATTTTCCACCTGTTAATGTAATTGGTGTTTGGTACAGAGCAGTATTTATCCATGTTTTTCCAAACTAAATTATTTTAATGATACATAAATATTTTAAAGTCTAGAATAGATGCAGTAAATAAAAGCCACTTCTAGTTTTTTATGCAAGAACTATGGAAAAACCAGATTGTGTATGTTATTTGTTTGTTTTCTAAGAATTAAAAAAAAAAAAGTAATGAATATATGTCACAAAATTTGGTATTTTTAACATCGTATACTGATGTAGAATAGTGAAGCTAAATATCAAAATGATTATTTAAAGGGAGTTCTAGTGGCCTTGTAAGAATAAATTAGAAAAAAATTATTAAAAGCCAAAAAGTTTTCAAAATATAGGAGGAAATATTCTCTAAGCTTTTATAGTTTCACAATTTATACTTATTTCTCTGCTGTCTAATCCTGTAGTACTTAACTGAGACAATGGTGTCTTTCACTGGTAGAGGATTGCACTAATGACAAAATATTTCTTTATGGTTGTTGGCCAAGTTCTATTTACCTTTAATCTTAGATATACTCAGCAAGTTTTCCAAATTGTGATTCACTGATCTTTGAAGTGGTTTTTTTTTTTAATCTTTTGTCATGAGTTATGCTTAAATTTTTTTCTATTTATATAAGGGTGAATATTTATTAGTGTTTGTTAATATTTCAGTCATGGTAGTATTTAAATAAATCTTTTGAACCACTGAATTTTATAAACATATATATATATAATAAACATATATAATACCTCTTTTTGACATGATTTTTTAAGATGTGTTCCCCCCTAAAAGACGAAGTTTTGAGATAAAGGAGAGAGAAAATTTACATTTAGTTTTGCTTGAATGTGAAGAGGATGATAATGCTGGACGTCAAACTTCTACGTTTGTGTGCTCTGAGTTTGACCTCTGCAGGGAAGCAGGTACTTCCTTGCAGTGCCTACACAGAGACTTTGTCCTAAACTTAGGTACTTTGAGTTTCATCATAGATAATATGTTAACCTCAGGCAAACAGTATGACTTCTCCTCACAAGTAAATGAAAGGAAAAGGATAATAGCTAGAATCACTAGAATTAGGCAGAGCAGTGGGCAGTCTGTGGTATAAAAATGTGAATTTAATCTTGCCAGAGAATCTGCCCACAGCATTCACTTGTCAGTGCCTGAAGAAATGTGGTCTTTTTTGGGGTGCCATTTTGAGCAGTCATTTATGCTGCTTTGCTGAACTAACCACACTGAAAACCAACAAGAAGGAAGTGACAGTTCTTTGAGGAGGGGGATAGTCTTCATGGCAAAAATGACCTTTGAATGATAGCTGAATGCATTTATGTAGGTTGCTAGAAAGCAAAACAACACCTCTGTAAATTGATGTTGATGAGGAATTAAATTTGTTTGTTTATGTGTTGTGATGAAACACCCACTCAGTTGATAAAATGTTTTATTGTAAACAACTGAGAAATTTACCACATGGATGGAACTGATTGAGGAGAAGGCTCTGTATTCATGTGGAAACCTGTGAAATTTGCAAATGTTCTTGGAAATCCCAAATCTCCTAAATGTAACTTAAAAATGAAGTAAAATGAAGTAAACTAGAATTTCCTTAGAATTGCCTTCCTTTTTTTTTTT
>VZTJ01002567.1:728177-794401 GCA_013397795.1 Orthonyx spaldingii | reverse complement strand
TTTTTTTTTTTTTTTGCATCCTTGGGAGCTATCTTGAGGGATCCATATGCATTTGTCATAAATGGTGTCCAGTTTGTACTTAGTGTGTTTCTTAAACTTTCCTCTATGGTTCTTGTCCACTGGTGCGAGCAAGGGTAGAGGAGGGAAAGAAGCCTACTGCCCTAGTCTGCACTGCCCCTTCTGTGGATGGAAAATTTTATGTTTGCCCTGGCTTCATGGAGTGAGCACCAGGGTAAAATTTGTGCCATCAGATCTGTTTGCTCTTCACAGCAATGCAAGTGCTCCAGAGGAGCAACCACACCATTCCACTTCAGTTACCCAAATTGAGTGCCTAAGCTGAGCTTTTTCCAAGACAGTCTGGGCATCCTTCTTTTGACCTTTTAGAGTAGCCATTTCTTCCTCACTGACTGTGTAGGCACCCTGAGGTTGTGCTGTTGTTACTTCCATGCAACTGTGGCATTAAGACTTTCCAGCTTACCTCCCTTCAGTGACTGTTACCAGCTTTTCTGACAAATTCTATGATTTTGATGTCTAGTATTTAATATTGGCCATATCCTAATAAGGCACTATCTGCTCTATGTACAAGATATTTAATCTCTGATTTCTGTGACTGGAAGTTTTCAATGATACCTTAGTTATTTTTGGCTTTTCAGCAGTAATTTCTAAGGAAAGTTTGTTAAAGAAGTCCTGATCTGTCTGGGTGAGTGCAACCTCAGGAGACAGTCATCAAATTAAAAAATCTTTTATTTTAATTTTTCTATTGATAATTCAGCTTTAGCTACTGTTCTGAAAGACGAGAAGTATATACAGACCTTTTTTCAGTATACTTTTAATATTACCACCTATTTAGTAATCATTAATGTAATTTTACTGTAAATTTGGTATATTATTGAAAATTAGTTCCTTTTGGGTCTGCTGTGTAAATATACTTTCTAAAAAAAATGAACTGAAACTAGAGTTGTTACATGCTTAAATTTGTTAAATAGGGATGACATAAGGAATCTTTCTACTTTGAGAAGTCATGACTGTCTCAGTCTCCTACCTCCAGCCAAGTCACATTTGATTATTGGTACATGAAGAAAAGATAGGGAAAAAAACCAAGACTGAGCATGGACGTAATAATGAAGAAACAATGCAACATAGTCAACCAGGCATGAAGAATTATGTATTGAAGCTAAGAGGCCAAGTGTCTCATCAGCGGGATTGTAATAATGCCTGGCAGAGGTGCTTGTACTTGTACAGCAATTGTTTTAATATCTAATTGTGTTTCAAGTTGAAATATGACATTCTGTCTTGAAACATGAAGAGAACATTTCCTGTGATGCAATGTCGGAGCATTTCTTTACGTACTAAACTGAGACCAGAAATTTGGTGATACTTGTGTTTTCAGATTTCAGGAGCTTTCTAATTATGCATAACTAAAGCTGTATCCTGTGCAGTTTTACTATTTTTAACTCTTTCCTCTTCCTGTCTTTATAAGTCATCTTGTTTACTGTATTCACTTGATGCAGCTTGTTCCTTTTTTTGTTGTGGTTTTGGTTTTTTTTGTTGTTGTTGTTTGGTTTTTTTTTGCAATACTGTTAGCTGCTTCATTTGCTACTTAGCAGAATACCTAGTTTTGCTTGGGGAGTTCAGCTACAAAAACAATGTAGACTTTAAATATAAATGTGACTCCAAAGCTGACATCTGAATTATGCTCCTGATAATCTAGCATTACCCTTACAAGGTCAGGAGTAAAAGATCATCATACCTGAAGGTTAGGGAAAAAAAAGAGGAGGTTGAAAAAAGCTTAAATTTTTACTTAGCATGCATACTGAAATGGATGCAATACTCAAAGTGCAGCCTGGTTTTGAAACGGGCTTTTTTCATTTTATTTCTCATGATCGATTGGTATGTGAAGCTGGAGCTTTTCAGGAAAAGTCTGGGATTATGAGTGCGTCAGCCTCTGCTTTTAGCACAGCAACGAGGTTATCAATAATGCATTGGAGATCTCAGAATCCTTGAACATAGGGAAATCACAGCTGGTGTGGGTTTATTGTTGAAATTGCAGATTTGCGCCAAGAGGTCACGACAACTGCATGTCAGACGGTCACACACACGCACACAGACATGTCTTGGGGGAATGAGGGGAATAATATCTGAGGAATTGCCAGTGCCCATGTTATTTAGGAACTCTTCATATGTTTCTATAGCTCAGCTTTAAAAGCAGCATATTTAATGCTGCTTGCAGCGGCCTTTTGACATTTTGGCCTTTCCCAGTATTGTAAGTTTTATTGTTTTCCTGACAAGTTTATTCATATACTAACAGCTTGCTTGGCAGCAATGTTCAGACTCAATACTTAGGCTTTCTGGTCACGGTGATGGCTGGCAGTAATAGAGAGGGAGAATAAGTGAGTGTGGAAATGCAAAGCTGTCTCTTGTTACATTTTATCGATCTCATTCTGGTGTCATTCAATTAAGACAGAAATGTGATGGATAGTGTCTGCATAGATCCCTACTTTGCTTTCCAACCACTCTATATAAAGCTTTTTGGGGGGGAGGGAGGAGGAAAGAGAGTGTGAGGGGAGAAGGGGGTAGCAAATCAAAGATACAGTGTGATTTGAATTACAGATCAAACTTATCTTTTAAAAAAATCATTATTCTAAAGCTATGCTGAAAAGCAATATTAGCAGGGCTAGCATTCTTTGTTGTCTTGCTAATAAGTATCTGTAAATGCCCAGCACATTGTTCATTGCAGTTGAAGTAATGTTGGGAGGTTTTTTCTGTCCAGATCTCATCTGTAGTTTATGAATAAACACTTGATTCTTCTGAATTTAATACACAAATAGAAGTGAAAAGACTTGCTTGCCTAAGAGAGTTGCCCGCATGCTGTAGGGCAGTAATTCCAGATAAACATCTGAAGATAAGAGTTGTTCATTTCAACCCATTGTTTACTTTAAATATGGGGGGAAAAAAAATCATTGAGAAGCTCTGTCAGTGTAGTACAAAACCATAGAGATTAGCTCCATGGGCTTAAGCAGACCTACATCAATTCACAGCCAAGCCTCTCACCCAGTCTTCACACAGTGGTAGCTTCAGAACTAATAAATTGCTTTCAATCTGACTCATAGTTTTTTGCCTAAAATGTGAATGAGACAATCCTAGAATGCATGGGTGATTTCCAGACATGTTTTTTTGTCATCAGACTTGTGCAGGCTCCTTAGATGTTCTTTAGAATGTACAGGCTTCTTAGTTCCCTGTGAGGAAAGCCTTGATAAATCTCCTCTCGTGGTTTTCCTTCCCGTCTTCTCTGTTTGGAGGTAGCAGGGCTCTCTGTCCAGTTCTCCTCTGTTCCCATGGAATTTACAGGGGAAGGGTTTGCAACTCAAAAAAACCTATGTCCCGGGCAGGTTTGGGATTCTGTGCTAAAATGAGATTACCTGGGCAAAAGCCAATTCACCAGAACCAAAGCACTTCACAGATGTATATTGGCTTGTCCAACCATCACAAACAAGAAAAGACCAACCAACCAAAACAAAAGAGCAAACCAAGCTGTACCACATGCAGTACGTGGGGTTGGTATTCCTGGCTTTACAGCCATTGTGGCTGCTGACAATGTTCCACCTTTCACAGCCTGACTGTCTCCCAAAGTCCCTTTTCCTGCCCTGGGCAGCAAAAGAGTCCTAGGAGCCACATTTTAACTAAGAGCCTTGGGGCTTTGATGTTCAGGACTGTATTTTCCTTGCAACTGCTGTTATTGAATCCACAGTTACCACTGTGAAAGGCATTAATTACTAACTAAGAAAGAATTATGTTTTAAGGTTTTGAAGAAAGAATTATGTTTTAAGGTTTTGAAGTTTTAAGGTATTTAACATTTAAGCCACATTTTACATGTGACAAGGCTAAGATTTTTAGAAATGAAGGCACACTTCTGTTACTCATTCAGATAAGTATTCTGAGTGCTTGTTTGTGATTCCTGCATGCCTCAGGCTAGGAGTAGTTACTTGGTGCTCTGTAGAACCTATAACAGAGTTATGGGCCTCAGTTCTGGATTCATGGGCTTGAAGACCAAACATCAATTGGGGTTTGAGTTTTCAGGATGACAGAATTTCATATGAGAGGTTAGGGCTGAGATGAACCAAGGTTTCTCAGAATAATTCAATCTTGTGCTATTAATGAGATGCTTCTGCTAAATCGATCAGCAACAGTTATACTGCCATGTGTATGAAGTGTCTTCCCTTTATCCAGGACTTCTACCAGGGATCTATAACTTGTCTTCTGAGGATTCCTGGAAAGGAATCATGTGAGTAAAGTACGGCCTCCCAGACATAAGGATGCAAGAAGGGTCTCAGGCTCTTCCAATCATTGCTGGTTTTTTGCCTAAAAGCAAAGACATGTACGCTCAGGGCTCTGAATAATTGTTGGACCTGCTCTTTGAGGGCTGATCTAGAGTGGGGAGGCTGCTTAGGTGAATCACAGATGTTTAATTCCCACTGCAGTTCTTGAAGTGTGGGGGATATTGAGTATACAGCTTGAATGCTTGCTCTATTGCCAGTACCTTCGGAAATTGCTTTTAATAAAAGAGAGATAGACTCTTGTTATGCTTCTATTCCCCCCTCAGAGTGACATTGTTTTTATTATTAAAGTTAAATCATGGTATAACATGTTGTAGCAGAGACAGCATTGTTTGTGTAACATCCCCTCTTTGTTGAGAAGACTTTCAGTGCTGGACCATTTGATAAGTCATGCATTTGCCACTCAGGTATGAAATCAAAAATATTAATATGCATTTAAAGCAAACAGTGTTGCTCAGATATTACAGGCAATCTCACCACCAACGCTGTTGGTATGACTTAACATAAAGCAGTTAAAGTGATTTCCTCATTTAACATCCTGACTAGCCACAGGTTTCTGTTTCTTTCTGCACTCCAAACAGGAAGTTTGCTTTGCTCCTTCCCGGCTTTATGGGCTCACATAATGTAACATATAGAATAGTTTTGTATTTTTAGTTAGTGTTCATTTCACTGCAGGAAGGAAAATATTTGTGGTATAAAAAAAAGAAGAAAATTTTTTTAGAAATAATGTGGCTTTGTGGGAGGGGACTAAGGGGTCTTGCAGTGGCAATCTAAAATTTTTGTGACCAATGTAAAATTTGACCATGATTTTTAAAATTTGGCCATCTGGATTTTTTTTCAAAGGTTCAGTGAAGTGTATCAGGTTATCACAGCCATACATAAAATAATGTTATGAAAGACAACCAGTCTTTAAAATAATCACTACTAATAAGCTCTTTAAGGCAACTTTTAATAGAATTTTTCCACCACCTTCTCTTTTCCCAGACCTGAAGAAAGTTCATAGAGGTGTACTTTTGGATAAATTCAACGCACTGAGAGCTGTCTCTGGAGCTGAAACTGAACAGGCATTAAGTTTATAAAACTTGTCTTAGATAGTTTCGTGTCAGTGTCACACTTTTTGTAGATGTCTGCATTTCATAGTTCCAGAAGTAGTACTACAAGAACTACTTGTTTTGTGTGGTATTTTAATCTCAAAAGGGAACAGCTATACCAACACAAAACAAACTTGTTGTTTTAAGACATACACTTGAATTTCCAGTTTTGTTTCTAGACTTCAGAAATTCACAGAAGATTGAGGAGAGGAGGGAGGGAGGTTTCCTAAGCATAAGCACGCAAGTGGTTATGGCCTATTGTACTTTTTTTAGAATTGAAATATTTCAATAGCTTGAAAATGAGCCAGACAGACTGTGTGTTATGAACTGGGAAGAAAAAAAAAAAAAAGGATAAAAATAAATAAAGAGCAGCTGCAGTTCTGTTAGCAGTGCAACAGAGTTAAAAGAGACCTGAAAAATTATAGCTGACATTATGTATACAAATCTAGGAGAAAAGAACCCTAAAGTATATCAAATCTTGTCATATTCTATTCTGCTCTGAACTGATCTTAGGGTTCAGTGTTTAATGTATGAGCAACAAATTTTTTTCTTTTTCAAGTGCTTATAAAGAATTAGGATTAAATATATGACACAAGGCAGAGCTTTAAACAGCTTGCTTGAAAACAGAAAAAAACCACTCAGTATCTGAGTCAGATATGTTTTTGACTATTATCAGTTGTAGCAAGAATTACAAGTAATTGTTTACAATGTAAGGGTAGAAAATATTAGTATTGTTTAAGGAAAATTACTTTTTGTTTTTGAATTATTTTTAGGATTCTCAGATTCCTGGGTTTTACTCCTTCATTATATTTAACCGTGGGTGGAGTGAACAATCACGTGGAATTTTTCCCATGTGGAATTCACCTTTATCACATCAATGTATGGAGAATGTCTAAGTATTGTTACATTATTTGGTAATTAGAACACTTTAAGTGAGAAAAAGAGAGAAGTAGTCAGAGTCTGCTTGAATCTGAAACATGTGGCTCCAGAGTATGGCAAACATTCATTCAATCTCTGTGTGAAGGTTGAATAAATAAATACTATTTTTCTTTATTGCACTTTATCCAGTAAACTAAAGATAGAATAGCCTTGTTTAGCCTTGACTTTTGATTTTTCAGAATTAAGTAGTCTTTTCATTAATCAGAAACTGGACAGTCTTTCACAGTGTTCCAACTGAAGAGGAATCAATGGTGTTTATGCTTGTATTCCACCTGAAGTTGAGTAATTAACATGTATAGTAGTTCTGATTGCCAGAAAATGTCAGATGGTAGACATAAAAAGAACCATATGCTAGAGAAGAGTAAACTGAATTTAATCTAGAAAAGCATTAACAAATAAAGGTGGAGTGCATAATGAATTTATTCCTAACAGCAATTAGATGTGGTAATGGTGATTACCAAGATTTTGAAAGTAAATTCAGGAATACAGTCATGTTAACTTGCTTTAAGGAAGACAAACAAATACCTCCTCTTTATCATTTTTTGGGTTGGAACAACTGGCAAAACTCTTCCTACTGATTTTTTATGTGCAATTCTAAAAATCAGTTTTTGTAATTCTGGTTAATAGGAAATAGTAGTGGGCAACTCATGTTGGCAATCATTGAACCATCATAGAATCGGAATGGTTTGGGTTGGAAGGGACCTTAAAGATCACCTCGTTCCACCCCCCCTGCCATGGGCAGGGACACCTTCCACTGCACCAGGTTGCTCGAGGCTCTATCCAACCTGGCCTTGAACACTTCCAGGGGTGGGGCATCCACAGCTTCTCTGGGCAACCTGTGCCGGTGTCTCACCACCCTCACAGGAAAGATTTTCTTCCTAATATCTCATCTATCTACTTTTAGCTTAAAACTATTCTCCCTCTTCTATTGCTACGTGCCCTTGTAAAAAGGCCCTCTTTCCAGCTTTTTTGTAGGATCCCTTCAGGTACTGTAAGGGGTTCTAATGTCTTCCTGGAGCCTTCTTTTCCCTGGGCTGAAAAACCGCAATTCTCCCAGCCTTTCCTTATGGCAGAGCTGCTCCATCCCTCTGATCTCCTTGGTGCCTCCTCTGGCCTGGCTCCAGCAGGTGCCTGTGCTGGCAGTGCTGGGAGCCCAGAGCTGGGTGCAGCCCTGCAGGTGGGGTCTCAGCAGAGTGGGGCAGAGGGGCACAATCCCCTCCCTGCCCTGCTGCCCACGGGGCTTGGGTGCAGCCCAGCACACGGGGGGTTCTGGGCTCCCAGCGCACACGGCCGGGGCATGTTGAGCTTAATGTGGACATTAATAGTGATTATGGAAAATATAGCTGTGATCAATTTACCCATTCTGTATCTTTATATTCTAGTAGGAATGTTGCCTCTTTATTTTGGTTTTAATAGAACACCTCTAATTCTCAGTGGTCAGTGTGTGTTTCTACACTGTGCTCCAAGTGTTGGCAAACAACAGGAGGTGGAAGTCCATGCGGCGGTGCCTTTGTCCTGAAAAATTCCCAACACTGTGGAAGGGGACTCTGGGGGCCTGGTCCATGGCCAGTTGAACATGAGTCAGCAGTGCCCTAGCAGCCAGGAGGGCCAACTGTGTCCTGAGGGGCATCAGGCACAGTTTTGCCAGGAAGGGGATTGTCCCACTCTGCTCCGCACTGGGGTGGCCTCACCTTGAGTCCTAGGGGCAGTTTTGGGTGCCACAATATAAAAAAGACCTTAAGATATTAGGGAGTGTCCAAAGGAGGATCATAAGGATGGTGAAGGGCCTTGAGGGGAAACCATATGCAGAGTGGCTGAGGGCACTTGGTCTGTTCAGCCTGGAGGAGACCGAGGGGAGACCTCATTTTGGTCTTCAACATGAGGGGAAGAGCAGAAGCAGACCCTGATCTCTCCCCTGTGATGACCAGCGATAGTATCTGAGGGAACAACCTGAAGCTGGATTAGGTTGGATATTAGAAAGAGGTTCTTCACCCAGAGGGTTGTTGGGCACTGGAACAGGCTCCCAAGGAAGTAGTCACAGCACCAAGCCTGACAGTGTGGACAATGTTCTCAGTGTGTTGAACAACACCCTCAGGTGCATGGTGGGACTCTTGGTGTGGCCTGTGCAGGGTCAGGAGTTGGACTCAATGATTCTGATGGATCCCTTCCAACTCAGCATGTTCTGTGATTCTGTGCTTTTTCCACAAACATGGCACTGTGATGCTATTTTGACTAGAGGTGGTGTCAACTCTGGAAAATACAGTAAAGGTCTCCCTTTTAAAAGGCAGGGTAGACGTTTTTAGGTTCTCTGGTTTTTTTGGCAGCTCTCTTCTAGCACTAGGGATTCCAAAATCTGAATCGTATCTTCCCAGCATGTATCAGATACTGACAGTAAATTTGAAAACAAGTTATTTATACATAAATAAAGTCTATTTTCTATTATAATGGGTGAGAATTTTCCTGTGAGGGTCAATCTTCTTGACTGAAAGGAAAAACTTTGAAGGATACCTGCCCAGAATATGCATAATTTCTGCTTATGTAATATGGGAACTCTTGAAGCACTTTGTAGCTTGAGGTCTCTTCTCCCAGGCAAGGACAAGAGAACACAGCCTCAAGCTGCACCAGGGGAGGTTCAGGTTGGACATCAGGAAGAATTTCTTCATGGAAAGAGTTGTTAAACATGAGAATGGACTGTCCAGGGTGGTGGAGTCACCATCCCAAGAGATATTCAAGACATGACTGACCATGGCACTTAGTTCCATGGTTTGGTCGGCAAGGTGGTAATCGGTCAAAGGTTGGACTCAATGATCTTGGAGGTCTATTCCAACCTAATGGATTCTGTGATTCAGCACAACTTAGGATGGTTCCTAATGATCAGTATCCTGTATGCTTCCCAGAAAGAATTTTTGGATTTCAGTTTTGTAAGTCAGTCCTTTAAGCATTGTTTCTAAATGGAGTTAGTGGCCAGCTGACTAGAGAGTGTATATATTGAAATCACTTGTAGAGGGACCACAAATCAAAAATAAAATTGAAAAATAGAGCACAGTAAAAATTTAAACCTTTTCCTGACCAGCAAATGCCTTGTTTGCTCTTGAAGTAGACAGAGATGAAGGTTTATTTGTCCTGTTGGAGAAAGATCAAATCTTTTTTTTTTCACTTTTCTCCCAGAGAAGAAAACTTATAATTGACTTTTTCTGAATTCAGAGCAGTCTTTACAGAACATTACATGATGTTCTTCCATGAGCCCTGCTTGGTTCTTGGTACTTAATCTTTCTTGAGCTGCTACATTCTCTCATGCTGTGTAATGTGAGTCCCTGAGGAACATGGAATAACTTTGTGAGTAGAAGAATAATATTACACAGCTCTGAAGAGGTGTCCAAAATTATCAGGAAGTTTTGCCCATGCCTTGTATGATTGCTCAATTTACAGAAAAAACAGATGTTTAAGAATAAAAGTGTGGGAAACCTTAATGGCTGTTGTTCAAGAGGATTGCATTTCATTTTCCTCACAGCACTGCTGTCTCCTAAATAATTTCATGACTTCTGCACCATAAGCACACAGGAGCAGAAGGGCACCTGAACCTCACCAAGTCCTGCTGAAAGGAAAAAGTATTGTCTTTGTGCAGGAATTTGGGGATAAGTGCTGGAAGAAAAATACAGCTGTTTTCTAGCTGTTGTCAAGAATGAGATGTTTAGTCAGAAGCTTCTCTAAGGAGAAGATGAGAGAGGAATTTTTTTTCTGTTTAATTTAATTTTCTACTACTCTGGCTTGGGTTTTGTCACTGTGCTATATGGCCTGTTTGTAAACTGGTGTGAAACTTCTGCAGTTATAAGGTGTTTGGGCATGCTGTTTTTCATTTGTTTGCTTGTCTGAAATTCAGACTATGTTTTGAAGATTTTATATCCAGAATAGTGTCATCTTGCCAAAATGAAATATATTACTCTTGCTAGTTTCATAGTTGTAGAGGAAAAAAAAAATCAATGACCTTTTACTTTTTCTGCTTTCCTGTTTGGCTATGCTACAAGCAAAATGCAAAGAATCCAAGATCATCTTCTGAGAATTAAAAAGAAAAAGAGATTCTGTTTTTAGTATTCATTTTGTAGTTGGAACACTTTCCTTGAAATTGCTGAGAGTAGAGATTTAAGTTGCTTTTAAGACTAAGATGCTGTAAAACTGCTGAGATAGGTAGGCAAATATATTTTCATAGACTCATAGGCGCCTTTAGGATGGAAAAGACCTTTAAGATCGAGTCCAACCATTAATCCAGCAGTGCCAAGGCCACCACTTAACCATGCCCCTCAGTGCCACATCTACACATCTAAATACATGCAGGAATGGTGGCTCCAGCACTTCCCTAGGCAGCCTGTTCCAATATGTGATAATCCTTCTTGTGAAGAATTTTTTCCTAATATCTGGTCTAGACCTTCCCTGGTGCAATTAGAGGCCGTTTCCTTGTATCTTGTTGCGTGTTATGTGGGAGAAGAGCCCAACCCCTGGCTACACTCTCCTTTTGGGGAGCTGTAGAGTGATATGGTCCCCTCTGAGCCTTCTTTTCTTGAGGATGACCCCCTCAGTTCCTCAGCTGCTCCTCATCAGACACTTGCCCAGCTCTGTTCCCTTCTCTGGGCACGCTCCAGACCCTCAATGTCCTTCTTGCAGTGAGGGGCCCAGAACTGAACAGAGGATTCCAGGCTTGGTCTCACCAGTGCTGAATACAGGGGAACAATTATGGATACAGGCCAGGTACCATGGCTTCTTGGCTACCTGGGCACACCTGGGCTCATGTTCAGCTGCTGTTGACCAGCACCCCCAGGTCCTTTTCTACCAAGAACCTTTCCAGCCACTTTGCCCCCATCCCGTTGAACCTCATGCAGTTGCCCTCAGCCCATGGATGTGGCCTTTCCAGATCCCTCTGTAGGGTCTTCCTGCCCTCCAGCAGGTGAACACTCAACTTGGTGTCCTCTGCAAACTGACTGAGAGTGTGCTTGATCATCTCATCCAGATCAGCAATAAAAATATCAAACATCAGCAGCCTTTCCTTCATCCACTATGTTGGTCAAGCAGGACCTGCCTTTCATAAACCCTGATTAGCTGAGCCTGATCCCCTGGCTGTCCTGCCCCTGTCACATCATGGCACTCACTACTGAAAACCTCACATTTTATGTACTGGATAATTTTTTTTCTATCTCTAAGTATATTCTAAATACTTCAACGGAAATGTGAAAAACAAACCAAAGTCCTAAGGACTGTGCTTTTGCAAAGAAATGAAAACATGGAACCAAACTTTGTGCTTTGTTCTTTGTGCTTCCTTGACTTACGTGTTGCTCAGACTATGTACACTAGGTTTCTTTCAAATATCTTGGAGTGGGGGACAGATGGATGGATGGATAGATTGGTGTGCCTGTGGATACAAATACAAGATTGTAAGATCATAGTCAACGTTTCTGGTCATTATTGTAAAACCATTTCACATTACTGTGTTATCTAGCCTATTTTATGCAGAGGCAAGAAATTAATACACCCAACTCAAAAAAATAGTCCCAAGTTTGTTTCTTTGTGTATATGAGAATATATGAATTCCCTCAAAGAAATACTTGAAGTCTGTTTAACAGTATAATTTATATTGGTCAACTACAGGGATGACAGAGGTTCTGTTGAGCATTTCCAGATACAGGAGAGCTTGGGTCAATTAATTTCCGTTATTGCAGGTACGAAGAGTCAGTTTCCATAGGCCTTTCCTCTTCTTTCTCTGTATACTTTAGATGGTTATATCTAATTGATGGTTGACCTTCTTTCTTGACAAATCAGAAAATCCTGAACTAGTTATATTCAAATGTAAAATGATGGGATGAATAATTTCTTTCTTACAAAATGGGTGCTCTGTAGCAATCAGACTTGAAAACTGTTTACTTGACTTCTTGGGAAAAGGGGGGAGGGGGTTGAGTTCTATATAGCAATGAAATGAAATTTGTGGATATTGCCAGAAGTTTGATAGTGGCATGTAAATACAGCTGCAGATATCATCAGGTACTCTAAATGACAAGGATATCAGAGCTCTGGTCCCCTGGTCGGGTGAAGGCAAATTTAAATCTGAGATTTGTGAGTGTTGATCTGTTTTGCTTCTTTTGTTGATTATTTCTCTTTTTGTGATTAATTTTATGTCTGAAATCTTGACTCACAGTGTAAGTCCAAAAATTGTGAATGAAAAAGGTGTGGGTAGGAGTATCCTAGATTATCATGCTATAATATCATTTAATATTTGTGGTACAGGAATATAATACCTTATCACTGAGTTTAATCACATGAGTATTAGTAATTCATTTCCTAAAAAAATAATTCCCCCCTTCCATGGAATTTTGAAATGGCTGTATATAATCAAAGAGCAGTAATGTATCTTTAGGAAACCAAATTATCCTGGAAAGTAAATACTAAATGACAGAATATTGCATGAATAATAACTATATAATACTGTCTTTAACAGTCTAAGGAAATAGCAAGTGACTCGATAAGATCAGGACAGTAGTTTAAAGGCCCAGGGTTCAAGGAAGTGACTTTATCTTTGTGGATTTCTGCCTGAATTCAGAGTTGGCTGAATGAATGTAGAAATATGCAATCAGTTGCTGCACTGCAGCTGCTCTGTTTAGGGGACTCAAGAGCCCATCGCTTCTGACTTTAGGTGAGCAGTAGATTATTTTTAATAATTCCATCTCCCACTGCTTCCATAAGTAGTAGAGGAGAAATTTGTAGTTGTTTGATCAATTTTTACCTGCTCAGGCAAGCCATTGATCACTAACCTGTGCTACGTGACTTTTCGTCAAATACAAAAGTAGAGTGGACTTTAACATCCCTGTGGTGGTGGTGAAGGGAATTTCTTCTACTGTAGTAGTTTTATAACTACTATAAACTTTTTTTTGGGTGAGGCTCCAGTTGCACTTGCATACTGGTTTTGTTCTGGAGTATCTTAATAAACTTATTGATGTAAGGATATGATGACATAAAATTATTTCTTAGAAGAGACGTTTGGACTGTTTCTATCATGTTGGGCTGTCCAAATAAAGCAGAAAGTTATAAAATGAAAATTAATTACTTTGTTCAAGGATTGATATGCATTAGTCTTGCTGCTCTTGTCTTACCAGGACAAGCTTTCCTAAAAAATGGACCATATTCTGCAGCAAATGAGTTACTTGGTATGTATAAAGAGAAAGTGCTATAATGATTTCAACATGGTTTTTAACCTGGAAGGATAACTAATGGATGTAGAATAGAATGGAATTTTCTTTCACATTTATTTTTAAAATACTTCAGAGTGCATTAGAATAATGAGCTAGTTACTGGTAATGGAATGAGAATAAACAAGGCCAGCTTTATGGTATGGCAAATTAGACATCAATTATGTGGCCAAGCAGCACTGAAGGATGTAGCAGACTGGGAATTAAGCTGTAGTGTTAATTGATTATGAAATCATTTGATAGCCTTTGGTTTTATTGAAATGATTCTGAGAGTGCATCATAAACTCAAAATCCATTATAGGAGAGGCACCACATTCTGTACTGAGGGTAATGTCAGTAGCGGGCCAACTTCTGACAACAGTGAAAAACTTACTTTGATTTTTATAGCTATTTTGCATAAAATGATTAGGGAATTGTGAATCTTTCTGGCCATGAGTACGAGTACAATTTGGATCTACATCCTTTAGTTTTACAACATGAAGATCTGTGTTTCAGCTGTTGGTGTACCTAGTTAAATGACAAGTGCTCTTCATCTTTTATGTGTATATATATAATTTCTTTCCTTAAATTAGAGGTAAGTGTGCTGACTACTTCTTGAAGAGGCAAGATGATCCAGCATTAGCTGATTAATACTGTCTAGCTTCTGTGCAAGGTGACAGCTCCCAGATTGAATTGGAAGAAAATTGCACTTTGGGGTCTATTTTTATACCCCTTCCCAAGGTTTTTGCCCATGGGTTGCATGGGAGAGCACCAGATGGCAAGGTGGGCCACTGGCAGCCTACTGTGCCTTTGGGTGTTTTGATGTCTGTTCTTAGGTCAGATCTGGTGCCTGCTTTGCCAGGCTGCCCACTCCATTTTTTGTTCCCTGTTTCGGTAGGTCTTGCTTTGTCTTCTTCTCCAGTTCAGCCTCCTAAAGCAGCTGCACCTTTTTCGTTTCGAAGTTAGAGCGATTGCCATAAATTCATAACACATAAGTTCCAGGTGGTTTATCACCTTCTAACAGCTTTCTCCCTTGCTGCTGCTAATGTAGGAGTTCCTGCCTTTTGCTCATGGAAGGTCTGGCCAGTTTGACAGCCATACTCATTTTGATTGCCTCACCTCTGCCTTGCACACTTCTCATTTTGCTGCTTTCCACTTTCTTCTCCTAAGGGCATGGGACCTAGGGCTGTGGAGAAGTCAGGATGTAAAGATAAAAGGAAGACAAAATGGGGAAAACCAGTAGTTTGCAGTGTAAAAGCATAAAGGGGCAGACTATAAATCTGCAGCACAGGTTGGGGAAGACAGAGGTGAATTATGTGGCCATTCAGGATAGCTGCATGGCTGTGCTCTGTGCAGTCAGAGTTTTACTCTCTCAGGACTTTTGCCATTCAGTTTTACTTCTTTTTGAGAACAAATATTGTTCTAGACACTAGGGGTAGTGTCCATTTTGCTGGGATGTATCAAGAGGTTTCAAGTTCTGCTCAGGCAGCTGCTGAAGATTGACAAAAGGGACCTCATTTTATTGACTAGAAGACAAGAAAGAAAGAAACCCTTCCAAAAATAACACCATCAGAAACCTTTGTCCCCCATAATTCCACTGAATAATGTTACCTCTTCACATGAACTTGTACTGAGCAATGAGACTTCTGGGTATGGGATGAGGTAGAAGGAAATTGAGTCAGTCTAACATTATTTGGTCACTAGTACATATAAATACTCCTCTAGTACCACTTATACGTAGGTACCATACATATTTTTAATGGTATTTAATTGAGATTAAAAAAGCTGTTGGAGTGGATGCTGTGAATGCATATTAGGAATATTACTTAAAACCGTAAGCCTTGATATGATAAACCATAACAAGTCTGAAGGACTCATAATGGCTTATCATGTCAATAAAATGCACTTAAAAATCCCCAAGTGATTAGAAGGAGCCATTTCAGTCTATTATATCAATTGTTATATGCTGAGAGCATGAGAGATTTATTTTTCTTTTCCATCCTCTGTTTAAAAAAAAGAAAGGAGGAAATTAAATCATAATAAGCTATGTTCAAATAGAATCAAGGTACTAAAATAAACCCACAGAAGGAGATTTACAAATTAAGGCAGGCAGTAAAAAGTCCTTTCCAAGCAGAGAATACTCTCATGTTACACTTGGTCTCTCATTTTTAAGCACCACAGGATGGCTGACAGGTAGATTGTGTGCTTGCACCAAAGATATTCCTGTTGAACTGGCAAGAAGTGTAAATTAAACATACTGTCACAAGAAATCAGAATAATTTTGGCACTTATACCAAGTGATGACCTCCAGCACTTGCACACAGGGAAAATTGAATTGACTTCTCTACCCCATGTGGTAGTAAATGCTTGGCAACGGCTGTAGCAGAAGAGGTTGGCGATATTTTCCTAACCTCATGCTTTTCTTGACTGATTTTTCCAGGCATCTTCTTCAGGGGATGGGCAAAGATTAAGGACGTAGCCCTCAAGTTCTTGAGGGCGACGGGGGCCCTGATGTTTTCTGTTACCACTCTGACAGCTTCATCCATGGGCAATGGCTCTGAAGCAGCTGCTTGGGGGTACATTTCCATCCTGGAGAAGGTCTGTCGGGCTCTGTTTTCCCCACGTGTTACTCTGCCTGTTGTCCATTTGGTTTTGTCTCCTGGGCTGGCCTGTGAGGCTCACGTAGATCCAGCAGGCTTTGGGGGATGGCAGGAGGAGCTGCCCTAACAAATGACCTTTGGGGAGAGGGACGAGCTGATTTTGGAGGTGGTTACTATGCTGGTCCAGTGTGTGTTTTAGCCTTATTTGTTAATTTACACAGTTGAGTCAGGAAAGCTTGGAATTGTTTTCTGCTAATAATAAATAAAGATCCCTTATATTGCTTGTTTGCGGGCTCTGAACTGGATTTCGTAGCCGTTGTGTAGCATTGCAAACAGACCTGAGCTGGCTGTCTAGGGCCAGCTTTGCAGATGGGTCTGGGACAGTCTTAAAATAGCCCCTGGAGGCAGATTGGTGGTGAAATTGGTGTCACGGCTCCCCAGGCTGGCGCAGTAGTCAGAGAGAGAGGCGAGGGCTGCTGAGTGGCTCGGTGTCCTGCTCTCAGCTGACAAGCTTAACCTCTGCTGCGCACACGTTTCAGCTGTTTAATGTCTGAATAGATGGAGAGCATTCTGGGAAAGTGAATTTTTCTCTCCCAACAGTATCCCTGCTGTCTCACTTGCAGATATTACATCTTACATTTAATGTAATCCTTCCAAACTGCCCAGCTTTATATTCTCAAAGCTGGAGTCATGCCTCTTCCTGCCCATACGGAATTAACCTGTTCAGTCCTGAACCCCACTCACGCTCAGGGTGCCCCTGGGACAGGAATGTGTGGGGCTGCAGATTTTGGGGAACCCTTCAGCACTGCTGCTGGCAGATAGGCAGGAGAGAGAAAATAAACAGGTTCAGGAGGTGGGGAAAAATGAGCTGGTGGAAGCCAGGAGGGAAGCAGTGGCAAGTAAACACAGCTGAACAAGAGGAAAAAGATGTTTATGTATGCTTGTTTAAGGTTTGCAGTGGGGATAACTGCAAGTCTGTCAGGACAGTTTCTCCCCTCACAGTGCTGTGAACCCTTTGCCTATTTACATGCTGTTATATGTAAGAAATTTGGCTTTATGCAATTTTCTTTATGACTGAAATGAATCCAGTGAGGTTTGGCAGAGATAAATGTAAATGGTTCACAAGAGCTCTGGTTTGAGGCTCAGCTGAAATAACAAGGTAGAACAGGCACATTCCCACCTGTACATGCACACGTATGTATGTACGTGTGTGCAGAGCTGGCTTTTACACAAGAGAGGAGGCTGCTAATTGAATGACCACTCGGCAGGGACAGCAATTTAAGAGCAACTTAAAAACATACATTGGATTAAAAAAAGGAGATGGCACCCTAGGAAACACCCAGAGATTACATTTCTCAAATTATCAAAGCTGAGGACACCTTGGACACGGAGACACAGCCTCTGTGTTGTTAGTCGACGTCAGGCTGCACATTCTGGAGCAATATTCCAAGATTCACTTTTCATTTTCTGATATCTTGTTGGGGAGAGAGACATGTAGCTGGACAAAGTGATCAATAAAAGAACAAATAAGGAACAAATGCTGAGAATATTCAAGATAAGGTTTTATTGTGCAGAAATCTCTGAACAGTACATTTTTCAATCTGTTCTGTTATTTTTGCAATATTTGTTTGACAGACTTATGTTTCAGGCAGCCAGAAAGATAAAATAATGTTTTAAAACCCCAACAAATGCTACGATGCAGGAGAAAATAAGTTGAGAAAGTAGGCTGGGAAAAAAAGAAAACCAACAAAATAAATAAAAAGTACCATAAATAAAAGTATTGTTTGGAGTTCTACAATTTTAAAATTTGATAGTATGTCTAAATTTTAATATGTTGAGCTAGAAATGTTAAAGTAATTACAAAAATTTAAAACCTTTATAAAAACGGCTAAATTGCATCTGTCCAAATAATCATAGTGAATTCTTTGGGAATGTAGGGAAAGACATTTATAATATTTTACAGTTTTTAAATCTTGCCTTTGTGTCCCCTAGGAACTTCCGAAGAGCATTATGAGGGAGAGAAAAAGGAGAGGAGCAGGTTTACAAGTATTTGTAAGGTGATAAAAAACAGTTGTTTAAGACAGAGCGCTTAAATACGTCGTCTACATTCATCACATGTGTCTGCATGTGCTGGTGTCGTTCGGTTTATGTCGCATGTAGTCCTGTCTTATTGCAGTCATAGTAATATTCGTGGCTCAATATGACTTAGGCACATAAAACTGTTGTTTAATAGATAATTTGTGTTATTTACTGAAGAGCAATACTTACATAATGGCGTGGTATCAGTAAATTATTGTTTCCTTTGTTTTGGTTTATGCTTCGGGCAAAAAACAGGTGAAGCCGGGATAAGTTTGTTTGTGAAAGTTTGGTGAATACTAATGAGAAGAAAAATCATCCCAGTCAAACTGAATAAATTCTATGGATAGTATGAAGGATTTTCAGCGATCCATATTGTCCTTGGACTTGGCTGTTGCATTGTACTTTAAATGAAATTGATTGTGTGGTTGTAATGAAAGTAACGGATTGATTTCTATACAGAGTTACACAGAGTAAATAGAAAAATGTTCTTGCCTTGACCTGCATTCATAAACTAAAAATCAGTGGCTCTTGACCTAATCCTTAATAAAAAATGCAAATGTAAAATAAGAGATTGGAATGTTTCTTTAATTCTTAGAAAAATCTACTGTTTATCAGGTTTTGCTTGTGCGCTTTCTTGGATTTTAATTAATTTAGTTTAGGAATTCTACTAACTATAATCTATTTTCTCTTCAAGGAACTTGTACTTTTTGCTGTTCGTATATTTTTGGAAAATATATTTGACTGTTTCCTTTCTTATTATTCCTTTTGCCTTAACTACATGGCATTTTCCTTTATCTAGGTAGAATATTTGTGATTTTTAGTACCTTCTCTGTTGAACAGTGTTAGCATAGCACTTTTGTGAGTGCTATGAGTGATCCATACATTTTTGAGTTGCTTCTACATGCATTATCATAGATTATTTCTAAAAGACAGTGTTTTCTGAACTGAATATGCAGATTAACAGCTTTATGTTGTAATAAAAGGAGGACAGCTGTTGATTGAAATAAGGTGCAGCATTCTTTCAATTTGAATAAACCTAACAAATGTTTATATTATTGCAATGATTGTCTCAGTAAAAGACCATTGAAGTATTTATGAGTAACACCTATTACTCTTGGTTGGTTTTTTTTTTTTTTTTTTTTGCATGGGCGAGATTGTGATTCAGGCCCCAGTAAAATGCACAGTCCAGCTGGTAAATTCTCTCATTGAGCTGTAAACCAGGACTACAATAAGCAAAGATCCGAGTTTCTGCATTCATCAGTTTCTCGGTGAATTTTGTGACTTTATTTTTGGTGCTTAGAGTTTAATTTCTCGCTGAAGGAGAGCAGCGCTTTGTGGCGCCACACAAACAAGAAGAGCAAAACAATAGAAACCCCAACGCACCGACGGCCACCGCTACTCCATTGTAGCTTCCAAAGGCGCTCTATTCTTCCCAGCCCACTTGATATCCTGCAGGTTGTGGCAGTACAATTCACAGGAAAAGCTTAGACATTGAGCTTGCACGCTTCTTGACTCCATTTTAAACCCTTTGTTCACACCGGGGTGGCATTTTTTCACACCACATGTGGCAGCTTTGACTCCTATCCAGCTTGTCGTATAGAATCAAAGTCTGTGATTTCTTACATTCCCAGTGTTGTCTCCTGAGCTGCTGTATTCTTTGTAGTTCCCAAAATGTTACAAATCTTAATTTCAGTCATAGGTTTTTAAAACTTTATAGGCTGTGGGATGAGACAACTGTACCTGCACACTTAGATTTGGTTAAAATCTAAGCTGTTTGCAGGGAAGGGGAAGACCTCTTTTTCCCTCCCTCTTCTCTTTTAAAAAACCTTCAACACTGGCAATTAAAAACTATGTGATGAATTTGATATATATTCACTCTACCTGCTGTATGTTTTGCAGAAAAGAATTAAAATACTGTGCAATACTATACATGTTTGGATTTGTAAATTATGAGTGCTTTTAGTTTGTTTCAGTATGAAAACATTATTCATCTTAAGAGATTCTTTTGTTGCACACAGGCATCATCTGTTGTGTTCTCTTTTCCCTACTTTTCCAAAGACAACCTTCATCTGCAGTTTTGCTGAAAGTTTTATGTGCCATGTCAATAATAAATTCTACTTCAAACTAATTTTGAAGAGAACAAAACAAGTCTACCCACATGAATGCCCCCCAAATATACATTTTTTTAAAGTTTATTAGTAGAAGATATATTGCTTAAATTAATGTCGTTCAGTGCAGCTAAAATGCCACTTGACTCCTGAAACGAATGCTAAAGTATGTATTTCTTAATAAGAAATTTTGCAATGGATTGCAAGTGCAAAGTGACAGGGCAACAATAACATTTGGATAAAAATTGTCACAGGAATGAATGTAACTTGTCCTTCACACTTTTTGATATATTTTTAAAATGATCTATGAAAATTAAATGGTTGTATGATTTGAAAGAACATTCACAGTTCCATATATATTTACAAATCTGTACATTCATTGTTGCTGGTTCACTCAGCTGAAGATAATAGAATAATTTCTCCTTGGCACATATGCTAGTCTGTACATTGACATGACACCCTAATAAATATTTTGACTCGAGAGCTGTTGTTTGTTGCTGTTTGTCAGGTGGTTAGAATGGTCTTTTGGCTGCCGCTCCCCTCGCGAACTAAAATATTAAAATGTATGCTTTCAATCTAGCAGCTTTCTTATTGCATTTTATACATTTTCTGACTGCTGATTCTTTCTCTACAATATAGTACTGCTGTGTGCTTAATGCATACTGCTTATTTACCAAAATCCACCTAATTGCTTATGGTGTTTATGAAATACATCGGTTTTATGTTTGCTTTTAAGAATGGCATGAAACTGTACTATGTAAGAGAATAGTTCAGTAACAACCTCTAGAAAGACAAAACTACAGTGTTCTTTTGGTTTAGAAAAGATAATTAATAATAATTTCATGTGCTTGTTTTTATGCCATTTCCTTGTTGTTTGTTTATGGAGCATTAGATGTTAAGTTGTTAAATCGTTTTAGCTGGTCTGACATGTAGCACTGAATAACAAAGTATGTTCCAATTAATCTCTATTTTGTATTTCAGTCCAAAATCTCAAATATATAAACTAACCCCTAATAATAGTTGTTTTTCAGTTAGAAGCACAGTTTTATTAGCTCTGCTCTTAAGCAGTTATTGTGTAATTAAGAAAATCCAAAATATATGAAAATAAACATTTAACTCATGGTTGTTTGAGGTTTTTGGGTCTGTGATTTTTCAAAAAAGATGCACACTCAAAGAACACATTTAGAATCCATATCTAAAAATAGTTTTATTTTGTATACTAAATTATACAAGATTTATAGAAATGTTCTTTGAGAAGATCAATGAATACTTTAATAAAATTACATTAAAATGGATTTTAAAAAATTTCCTATTACTTAGAAAAGTAATTAATCTAAATTAACATTTCTATAGACAAAATGAGACATTGTTTATTTCTTTTTTGCCAAGCACCTTATCAGTTTCTGCAGTTAAAGTAGCTAACAAGTCCAGGCATTCTGAAAACAATTTTAGATCATACATAAAGAGTTGTTTTATGAAAACTGAAACTATAAAAAATGAAACCTTTCAGAATGCAATACAGTAATTTGTGCTAAACACTTATTATCCAAAGCGCACAATAAGGAAACAAACATAGGAAATACTCATGCAAGCATACCCATTTACTGTTTAAATATTAAAACAGTGACCCAGAAAAGCAATGTACACACTTTTAGCAGAAAATTATTTTTCTATCACAGTTATCTAAATCTAAACTTGACATCACACAGCATTTTTAGAAGACTCAAGTATGAATTTCTCGGAAGCAAGATAAGTTGAGTAAGTGTATCAAAATTAGTTTACCTACTTTCACAGCGCATAATTACTGAAGAAAAGGCATGATCTTATTTCATTTGAGTGTCATGAAGCAGAAATATAGCATAAGCACTTGTCAATATCCGGAAAATCCCAACTTTTATTTCTCAGCATTCCTTACTTTTCCCCATGTTTCTTCGGACCCTCTTCCTGTTAATATTTCTTCTATTTCCAGAAAAGAGAAAGAGTGTGTGTGGGGGAAACCCCAACAACAAAACCCCACAAACAATCAGCAAAAACATAATTGGTTTATACTGCCTTTCAGCTTGTGGCCTGTCCTTGTATTATTAAATCAGGTCATACATACTCCCCTAAAATTCAGCTTGGAGTAATCCTCTGCTACTTAAGGCTGGATGAAAAGAGTACTCATTGTGAATTATGTTTCATCTGTCACAATAACCTTCTTTATTCTTTAGTGCACCTCCCCTTTGCCTGCGGCAATTAGAGAAAATAGGTATGCCTTGAAGTATGAGATAGTGGTATCTCAGAAATATATATACTGATGTCATATGCAGGCAACGCTGGGTTAGCAGCACCCTGAAGAATATATAAGCCCTTTTTGATGCAATCCAAATTTTGTTAGAACAGAGTAGAGGCTGGCATATTGTACAATGAGTAGGAGCTGATGGCTTTCACTAGGTTGTTTTTTTGACAAGCAGTGATCAGAGATTTTGCCATTCCATTAAAAGAAGAGTAAAAACTTGCTTACCAACCGATATCATTTTCCACGTTAGTTACAATTCTGTTCAGATTTTTTTTTTTAATTTGAAGGTGTTAGAGAATCTTTTTCTTCACTCCTCCCTGAAATTCCTGGAATTCTGTTGAACTCTTTGACTGAACATTTCAGCTACATTTTCTCAGTGGTTTAGCATGATTTTCATGATTTCTTGCAGTGGTGTGTATATTTAACTGTTTCATTTTTAAAATGAAATACATATTAAAATAAAAAAAGTTGACCAGTGAATATCAAAAATATTTTTGCACTGGTACAGAAGAGCAAAAACCCATGTTATCAGATGTTAATTTTCCAAATAATTTGTCTTTCTGTATTAAGGGAAAAAAAAGAATATAAACTCTTTTAGGGTTCTAATCACCACTGTCAGGTGATTTTATCTATTACAATACCTGTCTTTTCTTTAAGACTATCTACTTTATTGTATTTAACAAACAAACAAAAACCAATTTTTTTTTGATTTTTTACTTTTTGAATTTATCTTGGAAGCTTTCCAAGTTCACGTTTGTTTTTCTCCTGTATTATTTTTAAAGCCTTATGGCAGCAAATCTCCAGTCAGTATCTTGTTTTGAAACCCCTCACAATTCTAGGCTGTTCATACCGATTCCAAATCAGCCTCCCTTGCACTTTAAGAGGGCTGATGTTCAACTAGGAATGACTAAAAGAGCACCTTTAAAAAAAGAAAAAAAAAAGGAAAAAAATTAAATGCTAAATCAAGCAGGTTAAAACAAAGAGATTCTGCTGTTAGGCTGGTCTAACATTAAGACACTGTTATTAAAGTTCCTAAGAAATTACTCTACTACAAAAACCAATAATACTTGTGAATAAAGGAAGAGAGTTTGGCCCACTGCACAGGTTTGGGCACAAAACTGCTTGCTAAGCTATCTATTTCACACATGCAACGACAGAAGGTTCGATATTCATTCGATCGATGACTGAAAAGGCACAATGGCAAAATCGGACGGACTTCTTTTCAAATACAGATCTCCGATGTCCCCCTACAGTCTGCAGTCGCACGGCTGGTGGTGTGGCACAGACGGAGCAAGGGTTACATCAAGGCTGTTCTCTGGACCGTGCAAACAGTCTAGACCAATGACCTGCAGCATCGTGCCCTTTGAAGAAGAGGCAAGTTCAGTCACGACGAAGAAAAATCAAGGCGTACCCCTTTTAACAATAGGGAGCAGCTCGTGGCTGCAAAGAGGTAAGCAGGGGTAAGCAAAAAAGGCATCTGCTTCCATGGTTACAGGCCAAGCATGGGAACCTTGCTTTTCAAGAGGGACGGTTCTCAGGCTCCCTCACAGGCTATGTCATGCATTATAAGCAAAGGCAGGTTGAGCTGAAATCCGCAGAGTTATTTCAGAGTAAAATGATACGCGAGCACATGGCTGTTAGCAAAAAAAAAGTCACATGACTGTTTAGAAGCAGCCTTGCACTGTTTCTGAATCGAACCTTTCGTTTGGGGCACTTTCTTCTTTTTTTTTTTTTTTTTAATTCTCTCTTTTTTTCCTCCGCTTTTCCAGGAAACTAAGAAAATTGGGAGAAGGTTTATACAAAACAAACATTTGTTTGATACACAAGATTCTGGCTATTCTCCTTCTCTAAACTGAAAAAAGGTCAAGGGTCAATGTTTTTTCGTGACAGGGCCACAAATCCTTTTGTTAGCGTAGCTTTAGCAAATGCTATTTAAAATAAGATTTTGCTTTTCTTTCCAAGTGCATCTTATAAGTTTGACAGAGTATGAAAGTAATGAATTTCTGTCTCTCTGCAGTAACTTTTTTGTTCCAATATTTTGCCCGTTATTTTTCTTCAATTTTTGTCTTTACAATGCTAATTTTTGAGATTTGCAGTTCTAGACAAGACAACTAAAAATGCATAGAAAATCAACACATAATAGTCTTACCATCTTCAGAGGGAAGAAAAAAGAGAATTATCTGTAGGCATAGGTAGTAAAAAAGTGATCAGTGACTATAAGCCTGTGGTGTAACCATTAACCTTTGAGAATCGTTACGTTTGTACTTTGTTTCTTTTTGCTTTGTTATTCCTTTAGCTGCGACGTGCAACATTTCATCCTGAAAAATTAAAAAGTGCAGTGTATTTGCCTTGGCATCGGTGCGCCTGGTTTTTAAATTGTGTTTATTACATCAGTTCTGCGACATTTTAACTGTTTGTGGTAGTTTGTAAATTTTGATGGCTTACCATTTTCTTAGGATTTTACTGTTAAAGAGTGTACTTTAGTAGCTTCTGTTGCATACTTACAATATGATGGTCTGTATTGTTACAAGCTACAACATTTGTCTTCTTATTATCAGTATGAGATTAATTTTATTCCAACTATTATTGTTAATATTGAGGGGGGGCAGTGAGAGGGAAATGTCTGGTGAACTGTGGAACAGAATTTAAGGTTCCAGAAACACTAATAATTACTCATATCATTTCCATCAGTATTTTTTCCTGCTATTTAATAACTGCAGGGACCTGTGGTACTTGGTAGGATTTGTATTGCTATCCTATAAATGTAATTAATATTTATGAGTGTATTGAGGGCAATATTTTCTCAGGGTGTATTCTGAACTTCCGTTGATCTTTAGGACAGTTTAACTTCAGACCGAGGACTGTGTATTTGTAATCAAGGGAGGTATGTGAACTAACTGTAACTTACCCTCAAATAACAACAGGCTTTTTGGAAAAAAAGGTTTTGGCCTACCCTGCACATTTATGGGCGAAAATTATCCAAGAAAAAACCCCCCAAAATTGCATAGGAAAATATAAACATGCATAGGAAAGTATAATTATGCAATATAAGCAATTATATATTAACAATGAAAAGTAGTAAGTCCATTATCTTAAAATGGTCATGATCTGGATTAATTGGATTAATTCTGGATAATTTATATCCTGCATATTAATTCAGTTTTCAGCTGGATTTTGACATGATTGAAAGCTGTACCTTTTCTCCAGAATGCCCATTAACTAGTCCCATTAACTTAAGAGAAGAATCTGTTTGCTGGTCTTTTGTGTAGGCTGTTAGATGTAATAAGACATTTTGATATTCCTGCTGAATTATAGATGCACGTTTGTGATGGCAAACATTTTCCTATTCTCACTGCAGTTTATAAATTCATACACTGTGTGGAAATGTTGTGCCTTCAGCTTTACTTAGGCTATGTGAAATTCTCTTGATTTTTATAACTTCCAATGATAAATTAAAAGATTAAATAATCTGTCGTAGGTATGGCATAAACAGTGCAAAAGGCACTGCTGTTGTATTTTGTATTTGAACACTGCTTGAAATTATTCTCATGCTAATAAAACATTCAGTTTTAATTTTATTTTTTTTAAAGACAGATTTGCTACTGGAAAGAAGTCTTTTTTTTAAAGTGGAAGGCTTTCCTCTTGTTCATTTTAATGTAATTGATAAGAAGATAATTTCTAGATTCACAGCAGTCTGCACAGTTTACCAAGGGGAGGATCTGATCTTAATTATATTCATGATCATTTCTTGAAATAATTAGTCTTCTCCTGTAAGGGACTGAGGATAGAGCACTGCAATGAAAGATGTGTAAGACTTGGTGTTGAAGGGAAAAGTTGCATCTCCACAATGAGATGAGCAATGAAAACTTGACTGTGAAACCATTGTTTCTATTGGTGTTGTTTTAGGGTGGTTTTTACCGTGTGTTGATGTCTTGCCCCAAAGTACACACGGTCCTGTCCCTCTTGTGTTATTGACACTGAGGTTCTGACAAAACATTGGGCTGTTACTTGAGCCATGTGCCAACTTTGCACCTGGTTCATTCCAGCTAAAGTTCAGGCTGCCAGTTTGAGGCCTTTTACTCCATTTCAGCCAGCGGTGACTAATAGCCAGAGATTTCTCTTTACTTTTCCCTTTCAGGCCATTCATTTAAATGAACAACTAAATCATCTGGAAACATCTTATTCCCCTTCTTAAACACCTTAAAGGGCCTCAAGAAGCATCACTGTTTTCTAACCTCCATTGTGATGTAGAAGCCAATTCAGCTTCTCTGAATCAAGGTAGAAACCAGGGAGAAGAAGAGGTTTGTTGTTTTGGGGTTTTTTATGCTGAAGATGTCTCCTGGATGTTGGGAGATTCTGTGATTTGCATAGAAAGGATTGTCAGGCACTTTTTTTTTCATAATCAATACAATTCATGCCTCTGTTGTTTTCAAAATGTATTTCTATTTTTTTTTTTTTTTTTTTTTTTTCCGCAAGAGAGGTAGACAAAGACTTTGCATGGTTTGTTCTAGACAAGGTTTACCATGTCACTAGTTTGTTTTAGGGGAGTTTTAGACTAAATTGCTCACTTGAATTAAAAAAAAAAAGTGTCAGGTCTGTCATAGTATGTCAAACCATGACAAAGAGATCATGACCCTCTTGCACAGTGGAGATGAGAGTTCTGCAGTTTGGGACCATCTTTAAGCAATTTACACTGTGGCCTTACGCAATTTTGACACTACTTTTTAATGATATGTAACAATGTTGCTAACCATCATTTCAAGGACAGTAGTTTGTCATGTTGCACATCCTAATAATTTACTGGATAAAGTACAGGCAGCAAAAACCAGATGAAACCCAGGTTTTAGTCTGGTAATACAAGATGAATTACAGTTGACTGAAATTTAATGAAAAGGCACCTTTTTAACCCAAGATTTCTAAAAGTGTTGCCAGATTAATCCCCGGCAAAAATCCTTTGATTTTCTTCTCCAGATAATCTTTTCTACATTACCTTAATGACACAGAATATGCAAACCTGACTGTGGACTTGCTAAGAGCAAGGACTTGAAGAAGCCCATGGAGCAAAGAATCATCAAAGCTTAAAACTGTGTTGTTTGAATTTTGGTAGCGTGTCAAACCCTTTAGACTTTCCTCCTCAAAACCAAGAGGCCTGATAGATCAGTTAAGTCAGCAAAAGTTATTTACTTTTGGTACTCTACATGCATTTGCTTTGTTATGAACTTGGGAATGACTACATCAGCTTTGATTTAAGATACAAAACAAATTAAGTCTCTCTGGCTCTTGAGTATTCTTCTTGGTCTATAATCCCTACCACAAAAAGCCTTAGAAAGTCTGATTAAGTTATTTCCCCTTATTCAAGTCTCCTTCCAAACACATTGAATATAAATAACAGATGCAAGATGATGCAGATGACCAGAAAGTCACATTTTCTTACTCGGTGTCATAGTTCTGTGATGTTTTGAAATGGAAGTTAGTCTCATTCCAGGAGCATCTCAAGTACATGAGGTTCTTTCCAGGGCTGTCATTTTCTGAGCCTCTATAAGTAGAAGTCCCTTTAATGCTTATATCCTGTTCCTAGAAAAGGAAGCTTTAGCATTACTGAAATAACGTTAGTCCAAAATTACCTGATATTTCTGATAACATTTTAACAGAGACATGTGGAACAACAGCAATAACATCTTTGTTCTTGTGTAGACCCTGGCTAAGTTAAGATCACAATCACAAGTGATAGGATCTCAGGGCAAAAATATTTATTGCAAAGAGCTGATCATGCCAAACAGCCATTGATTCATAGAATAGTTTTGGTTGGAGGGGAATAAAGATCACAGAATTACAGAATGTTTAAGTTGGAAGGGATCCACAAGGATCACCAAGTCCACCCCTAAAGTGAATGGTCCATTCAGAGATCAAACTCATGGCCTTGGCATTATTGACACCATGCTCTGACCAGCTGAGCTCACCTCAGGGTCAAGTTCATCTTGTTCCAACCCTGTGCTGTGAGCTGGGACACCTTCCACTAGACCAGGCTGCTCAGTGTCCCATCCGGCCTGGCCTTGGGCATTGTCAGGGAGGGAGCATCCACAGCTTCTCGGTGCAGCCCGTGCCAGTGTCTCACCACCCCCATAGGGAAGAATTTCTTGCTAGTATCTAACCTATATGTATTCTCTTGTAGCTTAAATTCATTCCTCCCTGTCCTACCATTACAGGCCTTTGTAAAAAGTTGCTTCCAGCTTTCTAAACCTCTTCAAGTGTTGAAGGGTCCCAGTAAGGTTTCCCCCAAGCCTTCTCTCCTCCAGGCCTGACAGTTGCAACTCTCTCAGCTTGTGTTCATAGGAGAGTTGCTCCAGCCCTCTGGTCATCTTCGTGGCCTCCTCTGGGGTTTCTCCAACAAATCCACATCTGTGTTATTCTGAGGACCCCAGAGCTGGACACAATACTCCAGGCGGGGTCTCATGAAAGTGGAGTACAGGGCAAGAGTTGCCTGCTGGTCATGTTGCTTTTGAAGCAGCCCAGAATTATGATTTGCTTTCTGGTCTGCAAGAAAATGCATTATCCTAGAGTAGAAAACAATGGAAAACAAGTAGAAAACATGGCCTCTTTTGCCTTTCTAATATTTTCAGAAGACCATTACAACAATTCTTCTTATTTAAAACATGCCTTTTTCTCAGCATTTTCCTCTTCCTTTTAATTATCTTTTTTCATATTTGATTTTCCTTTCCCCAACTAAAGAGTTAATCATGAAAGAGGGAGTTTCCAGGAATAAAAATTGTCTATTTTATATACAGATATGCCTTTAGTAGAATTATTACATCCTGTTTGACAATCAGGGGTGTAATTTACCTTGTATTTGTATCCATTGAAGAGCTCTGGAAGTTATGCATTACTGAAAGGAATTATTTGTAAAGAAATCTTGCAATACGTGTATGCTTGTGAGCAGGGTACTTTGCAAACTAGAGCAAGCATCCAAAGTTTGTGTTTAGCAGTATGTGAAAGAACACACAGCAGACCGCAAAACGAGGCCAGTCATTTCAGAAAAGAGAAACTTTGAAAAGATCAGCGTGTTTGCTTAATAATGCCACTGTCAAGGACATATTTATGAGAGTTCTGGCCTAAGAAAAAAGAGTTTTCATAAATAATGCAAAATCTGATGATTTTTGGTTTATGAAGGTCATGATGGTTGATAGTCTGACATTAAAAAAGTATCAGAAATTATATTCTGAAAAAAATCTTTCATATTTCTGTGAAACTATTTTCCTTTGAACCTGACTGGAATTTTGGGTCTGAATGGTAATCCATTTCCCTCGTGCTCCCTTGGCATCCATCATTTTTGGATGTGTGGTGCTAGAGGGGGCATCCCTACCTGTACCCTTCAGGACATGTTTATGGATGTCCTGTCCATGAGCCTGAACTATCTGGAATTTAATCTTTCTGGTATTGTGGTTCAAGGAGTGAAGTTGTTCAGTGTTTGCCCTTCTGGCAGTTATTCTGAATTTTGGTTTCTGAACACCAAGCAGGATAACAAGTGTTCATAGTAACTTCTGCTTTGGTGAATAACTTCACTTTGAATTGTTTGTGCTTGTGTTCAGCAATCTTTCAAATATTCTGTAATTTGACTGACCACGATTTTCATGAAAACTTTCCTCAGTTATCCCCTCTCATAAGGAATTTTGTCCTAGCACTTGTGTCACATGAAAAATTGTTCAAATGCTTGTATGTAAGCAGGATTGGTGAGATGTGAAGAAAACCTTCCTGACTCTGTATTGGCCAAATCAAACTCCTGAGACATTCAGTCCAGCCTGTCACTTGCTACAAACCCTGTTAATCTGTAAAAACAGTTCCTTCACAAAGCAAAGAAAAAATGGTATAGTGGTTACACTTTTTTTCTCTTTTTATAGCTTATATTCGGAGGATTTCAGGTAAATTCTAAAGATCCAACAGTAGTCAATTTTTAAATATTAATCCACTGTGAGATCATAAAGTACAGTAACTACATTGATTTGTCTCTGGAAGTGAGGGAAAGTAACAAGATCCCTCTGATTTTAGTCTGTTCTTTGTGCAGAAATATTGTGTCATCATTCCATTGGAGAAGATGATGATAGAAATATATATTTGTGTTTGTTTGTGGGTTTTTTTAATGTTAATATTTATTTTTTACTATTCAAATATTTCAAGCTTATTACTTAGCAGATGTCGTTAACGAGGTTTGATAGAGATGACAAAAAGCATCCTGCCTATTTCCCCAAGTCTACATCCTTTTATTTATGATTGATCAAAACCCAGCATATTTTAAAATACTTGTTCCTCTTTCTCATGTGTTAGTCTAGAATATCAGTTGTCAAACTGTAATTTTGTCCAATCAGTACATAAGCATTTGATTTCTGAGGGGAAATTTTGCTACCTCTAGTTGCTGTGGGTTTTGAAATTGTACTGGAAGAGCCATTTTCAATATTCGGTTCAAAAGTACCATCAAAGAATAATCCAGAGAAAACTTCACAACTGTGGGGAATAGGAACAGATGAAGTCTGAAAACTCAGTTATGTGTGTGGTTATGATTGCTTCTGCTATTATCTGCTATCTCAAGATTTTTTTAAAGGAAATGAAGGCGCTGACTATATTAATAAACCACAAAAAAAGCTGCTCAGTTGATTCAGTCTAGCTCTCTCCAAGTGAGGTATTTGTTTAGGCATGGTCAGTGAAGAGTATTTCTAGGGCACAACAGATTTCATCCAGTCAGAATCTCTAAAAATAGATCAGATAAATCATGCTGTGAAGTGTCCCTCTGATTCCAAAGGACCTGCCATGACTAGCTCAGAGATACTGCTTAAAACTAGGTAAGAGGAATTTCATCCAAAATGACTGCAACCCCAGTGATCTGATATGTGCAAGGTTTATGCCATTTAAAATAGTATCAAGTTAGACCTTTCAGGTAATGAAATAAAATTATTAATGCTTCCATGTGAGTCACAACAGCAACCCCCCAGGAATGCTGTCAAGCATTTGGAGTGCCCATTTGTAGGAAGCATCAACTTAGGTGTAGCAAACAGAGAAAGAAATGGGACTAAAACAAACAGTGGGAAGGGAAAGGTTATTGTGAGGACACGGAAAGCTTTATTCCTATTCAATAAAACAAAGACTAAGAGAAAAGGTACACAGTGGGAACAGGACAATTGTGAGTGAAGGAGAGCAATCTAACCTGAAGAACAACTCTGGGACAGAAATAAGTGGCAGAAAAGCAGACTGGAAATTAGAAGATTTCTAGCCGTCAAAGCAGTAGTGTTCTGGAGGAGACTTCCAATAAAGTGGTCAGGTTTTGTTTTTGCATACACCTCTAACTGTTTGCAAGGTGGAAAATGATACATTTATGGAAGGGAATGTGAAACACGGTTGCCTCTGATAGCAGGAGCTTGGACTGGATATGCCATCACTTTGATCCTAGAAGGGGATGTGTATGCATGACTGCACTTATTGAAGTGACAGTAATTATGCTGTAGATATGCCTATACTATCAATGTGAATATGTTGTGGTGCTTTTTTAAACTTGTAATTAATACTAATTGAGCTCTCAGAAACTGTAGGGTTCCTCATTTAAAAATCCTGTGCTTTCTCTCAGTGTAACAACAATTTGCTGACTTATCCCACTTTTTGAAAAACTCCATGTTAATGAAAGGAAGGCACTAAATATAATCTGTCGATTACGAATTGCTCAGAGGATTTCTTACTCTGTAAGATAAATATCTTTTGCCAGCATAGTGGTTCTTCTACCTGTGTTTTCCCTTAGTATTATATTTATTGTACTAGACATGTGATTGTAAATTAACACTTTCCCTATATATTCTGCCAAACGCAACCTGTGTTTGCTGTGATGAAGTTACTATGAATGAGAAACAAATATAGGTTTTGTACGTGAATTCATTGTATATATTTTCTAACAATTCATAGAGAGAAAAAAGAAATTTCAGGTGCTAAAACTCAGTCTAAGAAACTGAGTTGATTACTTTATAAAAGTAATAGAATTGTGAATTTATTTGCATGCAAAGCTCAGCGCAAAACTAAATGTTCATCCAGCGAGAGAGTGCCCCCAGTTTGAGATATACTGAAAGGTTGTGGGGCCCGCAGGACAGAAGATGTTGTACCACATTGTACTTTGTTGTTTCAGCCACCGGTGTATGACAATTCCCTTAAATTTGTTAACCTGTTGTAGTTTGAGTCTTGTAAAAAAAAAAAAAAAAGCTTCCTCTTTTTTGTACTTGTATTATTATGGGACATAACACTATGTCTTTCTTTGAAACAGGCTTCCTTTTGAAATACCAAATGAAACTCAGTTTATTGGATGAGTCCTGTATCCCTGTTCTGATGTGCTGTGTCTCTTCCAGGTGTACAGCTGCCGTTCCAGGCATACAGCTGCCATTCCATCTCGCAGCTGGACTGTATTTGCTGCTCCACCAGCTGCAGGTAAGCCCTGAGACCACTCCCCAAAGTTTGTGTCCCAGTCACCATGACCAGCCCCTGGCACGGAAAGCTGTGGGCAGTGCAGCTGCTCCCCATCCCACAGGGACTTTCCCAGGACAGTGAGAGGACGCTCCCTCTGCGTTTGAAACGGCCCCCAAGGACCTCAGTCATGGTGCTTCTCCTCACAGCACAAGGCTGGGTTTCAAATCAGAATTGGCCATTGTACCAAATAGTTTAAACTCTCAAGGTTTTTACATTTTGTGTTGTTACCCCCTTGCATTTTGTCTTTGAAGCAGGAAATTATTTTTATTCAATCCACTATTTATCTTCATAGCAAGAGTGCTTATTTCATGAAATGAAGTATCAAAATTTGTGCCTTTTACCCGACTTAAATTTGACCAATTAAACTTCAGCTTTGAGCCATTGTTCTATTGTTTTCTGCTGGCACTTATAGGTGGCATTTGTTTTCCTATAATGACTGCTACATATTTGTTCAAGTCAGCTAAAACAGATCTGAGATCTCTGAGATTACTGTCAGTGTAACATATGTTCTCCAGTATTCAGTATTTGTGTCTCTTCCTTCACCTCTATTTTTCCCATATCCTTTCCAAAATACACAGAATTCTCTAAATGTAACTGTAGGGTTAGTACTGATTCTGCAGCTGGAGGAAAAAGCAGTTATCTGTCACTTCTACTTCACCATCCCTTTGAACATCACGGGGTCCTGTTGAACTTTTCATCCTGGGACTTTATGTTGAAAAGTGAATGCCTGTGTTTACTCTGTGTTTACTCTGTCCCCTTCCACAATGACTCATTCAGTTTCTGCTTTCAAGCCAAGGATGGATTTTGAGTTCATGGTTATTCACAAAGGTTCGCATTCTCCTCTTCAAATCATTTTGGTTAGGCTCATATTAAAAATTACTTGATACCTTTACTTTTCCTCTTCTTTCTGGAAGAGGAAATGACATAAGAATGGCATTTTTGTGGTGGATTCTGCTCATCCTTCCAGCTGATGTGACTATGTAATCTCAGAAGGATATCAAGCTATAATGAAAAGTTTATGAACAGGTTTTTTGAATTCAAATATATGTTGAGAACCTCTTCAGGTCAAATGTCACTGGTTTGGTATACTCCTCATCCAGTACATATCCACGTAAATGGCATTTTCATTTTGGTATTGAAAGTGAATTATTCAGGAATATTACCCATGAGTGTGAAACACAAGTATAACTGGCTGCTTAATGTTTAATTAGTAGAATGTAGTCATATCACTTTTTGCTTTATTTTTATGGTCTTTTCTTTCCATTACTGTATTTATTTGTTTTGTGTATCTAGAGGAAATTTTGCTCTGCTTTCTGCTGTAAAAAAAACATGGGAAGAAAAAAATGGGATCTGAATCCCTGCTTGTAGGATGGTGGAAGCCAGCTGTCCAAACAGACTGCATATTTGGCCATAAATTTACTGGAAGATGAGTGTGTTTTATTAATAAGAATGTGCACTTTTGGTATTATCTTTGCAGTCAGAATAGAGCTGAATATAAACCCAGTTAATCACTCTGAATACTAATATTAGCAGAATGGGAGAGAAAATCTCATTTTATAATATAGGACTTTTTCTTCTGGAAAATTTCTTTCAAAAAATTAGAAGTTTAAGAAACAAAAAGGAAACAATGATCTTTTGGTTAGAATCAATGGATGAGTTGCTCCTAGAGCTGGATATCCTACAGAGCAGTCCCCATCCACCAGATTACATTATTTTTATGGTGGCTGGACTATGTTGACAAAAACTCCCCTGCTTTTACCAGTAGAAGAAATTTTCAGCTCCCATAATAAAGCCAGCTTAGCCTGTGTGTAACATAATATGTACTGGCTGCAACACTTTTGCTGTAGTTGTTACCCTGGGCTTTAAAAGTCAAGGAATCTTAACACTGAATACTTTTGTCAGACAATTATGCAAAAAGTGTTTACCATTTTCCCTCCTTCTTTGGAGTCCTTCAGTCTTTTTAATCATTAGTATATATTGTAAAAGTTTGTTTATTATGTAGTTGAAAGTTACCCCGATATTTCTGTTTGTGAATTATTCTTGGAAAAAGACAATGATTGGAAATAATACCTGTACTCCTCCAATTTGGCGAAATTAGAGCATACTAAAAAAACCTAAAAATATGGAATGATATGTGTTTAAAAAACAAACAAACAAAAAAAAACCTTGTAGGATATACCGATCAAAGTTGAGCTTAGTTATTAGTAGAACATTTTTTTCAATAAGTGGAAGGAAACTGGAATAGCTCTATGCATTCGAAAAACCAGCATTCCATCTTAAGGAAAATCCCAGAAATGAAGTAAGCCATTGTTTTCTGTGCATGTGGTGACCAGTCCGGGTTATATTAAGTTGAAGTCACTGCCATCTGGTGGGGAAAATGGTGTTATAGCCCAACAGTTGGAAGCAGTTCTGTCAGGCTTACATCCTCCTCACCTGTGTGAACAACGTGAGCGTGTGTGAACAGAGAGAGATGCAGAGTTATCTATATTTAATGTTAGCATTTAGTTGCTGATTTTGAAAGACATTTCAAATATTCAGTGATACAGAACGACCTGCTGAATCGGAAGTTAATCAAGGGTAGAGAAATCTAAGAAAGAAAATAAGGAAAACTTCATAGGTAGAAAAGATAGATATGCAATATGTGTGCTCTGGTCCTGCCAGTGTGCCCACGCTCCTGGACTAGATTAACATTGATAATCACATACAAGCCTGAGTCTCTGAATATTTCTTCACAATTGGAGATTTTACACTTTGTGCAGTGTTTCATGTGGCACTTCCTATCATCTTTTCATAGAATCATGGAATGGCCTGGATTGGAAGGGAGCAGAAAGATCATTTAGTTCTAACTCCCTGCCATGGGCAGGGACTCCTTCCACTATCCCAGGTTGCTCAGAGCACCATCCAACCTGGCCTTGAACACTTCCAGGGATGGGGCAGCCACAGCTCTCTGGGCAACCTGTGCCAGTGCCTCTCCACCCTGACAGTAAGGAGTTGCTTCCTAAGCTCTGATCTAAACCTAGTCTTTGTCAGTTTTAAGACATTCCTCCTTGTTCTGTCATTACATGGTCTTGTCTCTCTCCATCTTTCCTGTGTCTACTCCCTTCAGGTACTGGAAGGCTGCAATTAGATCACCCCAAAGCCTTTTCCTTTCCAGGCTGAACAATCCAAATTCTCCCAGCCTTTCCTCACAAGAGAGGTGCTCCTCCATCCAATCAACTTGGTGGACTCCTCTGGACTCTGTGTTAGAGATGACCACTAATCATTGCTGCAAAAACATCTGTGCTAATTCTGCCTCCATTCTTTGCTTAGACTTTCTCCTTGGTGCATCAAGTTTGGTCCTCCTTGAGTCTTGACATATGTCTGTGTTAACTATTGCCTGATTCTTGAAGGATCAGCCCAATAGGAAGGGAATTGTGTGAGTATAACATCAGGGGAGTCTGTGGGGCATTTTATGCATATTAAATTAATTAGGTTTTCTCAAGGAGCTAAAACTCTTACATAGGATGTAGCATTCAGTGAAGTGAATGATAAGTGAAGTAGTAATAGAAGTGAGATTCAGTTGTGGGAGGCAATATCAGATATCTATCTGTAGTAATAAATTGCTCAGTAACCACATGGGAATAATAACTGGTGTGCAGAATTTGTTATTTCATCATTATGGTGTCTTGAAGACTCCAAAAAGATTAGATCTGCTTTATGTACAAATATTAAATAGGTTTTGTCCTTGTTGTATGCTGTGTTTTCTCCAGGTGGGGAGGAGTACAAGTGGCCTCTTGCTCTTAACATGCAGACTAAATTGCCATTTTCTCTGTTAGGCTTGTTTCAAAAGTGTACTTTTAACTGGCATCTTCCAAGAGTGAAGGAAATGTTAGGGGGATCCAAGAGTCCCATGGGGTGCGTAGTGGTGCAGTCAAACCCCAGGGGGAGAGTTACATGAGATTTCCTTTTAAAGGGATAACTAAATATTGCCACATTATACTTCTCATCTCTCATACTTCTTGTATATTTTGTTTAAAATTATTTTTCACTTGGTTGATCTTTGCTGCCTGTTGTAATTTTTTGTTTCTTTTTGTCTTTTTTCTGAACTCAGTAGGAGCCAGAATCCTGCCCAGATAACATCTGTCAAAAGGAAAGCCATTGACCTTGTAATCCTGTCATTCTGCTTTTAAGACTACATTGCACATGCAGGTGTCTGATTTCTTCATAGGTTTTAGAGGAAGTACTTTTTCATGACTTTGCAATGTAATTGCTTAATGGTTTTTCAAGGAGACAGACACTTTTCACATAGCAAGGCTCTTACTGGGAAGGTTTGACAGGAACAGTGCTGGGTGGTTACATGAACACATATTCAGTAAGTGCCTCGAGCTCAAGCCCACAGCTTGAACCATCCAGTGCAAAGAACTCTTTCTGATGCAGTCTAGTTTGCACAAGACAGAAAGGTGAACAGCTTTCAGAAGGAAAATGATCCCTGGTTCTCTCTTCCAGCCTTCAACTCAACACAAAGTTTACTTTGAGCTGTATGAAAGGAGGACCTAAGTTGATTAGCTCTTGATTACAGAACTGGCTGCTTTTTATTTTCACTGCTGCTGGTAAAATGACCAGTGATGAAGTGTTCTTTGAAATCCTGGTGACACTGAGATGCAAGCCTTCTGGAGTATCTTGTTCTTTGTGTCTACTGGTGTCTTTTTTTTTTTTTTTTTTTTTTTTTTTTTTTTTTTCATTTTCCCTTCTCTTTCCCCTTTTGCCCCTGCACCCAGATAACTTCATATATTTATTTATAATAATCCGGGATTAATAAGCAATTTGATAACTAGATGGTAATTTCTTTCTGTGTTTAGGACAGCAGAACTGTAAGAGAAGGTTTTGTAGGAAAAGATGGAGTAATGAGAGAAAAAGTTAGGAGGATGTGTTTTCTGAATCAAAAATCACCATCTTCTAGAGTGTCTGCTAGGGTGGAATAGAGTTTAAGGTTATATGACATGAGCTATAAAGTCAGAGTGTGGAATGAATTGAAGTATCTCAAATTTCACTTCTTTAAATCAAAACTGATTATAGACATGCCCTTAATGAGAAGGTGATACAGAAACCAGTGAGTCCAGCTCTTTGACTTAATTATGGAGGAAATCAGAACAGACACCCACAGTGATCACAGCTACCTTTGAAAGTCTCTAAGGAAGTGGATGCACCTTTCCAGGAACATTCTGATTGATAGATGTGATTTTAGTATTTGATAATTGCATCTCCATTCTTGGAAGTGTTCAGGACATGCCTAGATAAGCTGCTGAGAAACCTGCTTTCAGATCTGCTTCAGATGACTCTTAGATCTTCATTAATGACATAGACAAAGTGATTGAGTGCACCCTCAGCAAGTTTTGCAGATGACACCAAGGTGAGTGATGTGGGTGACACACCTGAAGGATGGGATACCATCCAGTGGGACATGGACAAGCTCAAGAAGTGGCCCCAAGAAGGGGAATCTCATGAGGTTTAACAGACCAAATCCAAGGTGCTGCACCTGGGTTGGGGCAACTCCCAGTACCGATCCCGGCTGGGTGTGAACAGACCCAGAGCAGCCCTGGGAGCAGGACTTGGGGGTGCTGGTGGGTGAGAGGCTGGACGTGCCCCGGCCGTGTGCGCTGGGAGCCCAGAACCCCCCGTGTGCTGGGCTGCACCCAAACCCCGTGGGCAGCAGGGCAGGGAGGGGATTGTGCCCCTCTGCCCCGCTCTGCTGAGACCCCACCTGCAGGGCTGCACCCAGCTCTGGGCTCCCAGCACTGCCAGCACAGGCACCTGCTGGAGCCAGGCCAGAGGAGGCACCAAGGTGATCAGAGGGATGGAGCAGCTCTGCCGTGAGGAAAGGCTGGGAGAATTGGGATTGTTCAGCCTGGAGAAGAGAAGGCTCTGGGGTGAACTAATTGTGGCCTTTCAGTGCCTGAAGGGAGCCCACAGGAAAGATGGAGAGAGACTATTTACAGGGGCCTGGAGTGACAGGATGAGGGGGAATGGCTTCAGACTGACAGAGATCAGGTTTAGATGAGATTAGGAAGAAATTCTTTCCTGTGAGTGAAGCGAGGCCCTGGCACAGATTTCCCAGAGATGTGGCTGCCCCACCCCTGGAAGTGTTCAAGGGCAGATTGGATGGGGCTTTGTGCAACCTGGTCTACTGGAAGGTGTCCCTGTCCATGACAGGGGTGTTGGAATGAGATGATCTTTCATGTCCCTTCCAACTCAGGCCATTCCATGATATGAGTTCAATATCACCTCCAAGCTCATTTATTCTGTGATTCCATGACATGAAAGCTAGCCTTCTAAAGTCAAGATTTTCCCAAAGAATAAATATTTCAGTATGAGATTATACATCTCATCTTGAAGGTGATGAGCAGCTGAACCTACTTTTTAAAAATTACCTTAATATTGACGTAGAAAATCACTGTAATGAACACAATTTATGCACCTTGGAACTTTTTAGATCCTTTAGAAAGCTTGTCTCCTCAGCCTTTCTAAGGACAGTTTGGGGTGGTGGGAGCCACTTCTTATGGAACTTCAAGTGCAAGGCCCAATTCTTTTACATACCTTTGTCTCTGACGTAAACATAGAAGTATATATATGCATTTACTAAAATAATAAAAGAGAAGAAACCTTACCAAAACCTGGTGTCTTACACTTTCCCCCTGAGGGAAAGAGGAAATGAGCCATCTGTGACAGACATTACTTCTAGTTCTTGATAGACTACTAAGGATACTTCCATAATGTGGTGCTAAAGGCAGTAAAAAGACTATACCTCTAACAGTACATTAAATATTTTCAATGCTTCTTTTTCTGTTTTTTGAAGCAAATCAATTTAAATATCATAGAGCTTTCAGACTAGCAGTGCTTTATTTGAAAATTCTGCGTGTTAGCATTCTGAAGATCAGTGAAATGCAAACAATAATTTCTGAAATCCTTGTATCGTCATCTCTGGTTTTAGAGGGAACACCCTCTCTCTGGGGTAGAAAAGTAATTTAGTGTAAGGCACTAAGCAATTTTGGCTGCTCTTGAAGAAATATCTCAAGTAAAACAAACTTTTCTGTATTTTCACGTGTTCTTATTTCTGTTCTCAAGGAACCTCAAATCTTAAGTTGTTCAGGTTAGTTGAATTCAAGAAGCACTTTAAACTGGCATCTTGTTTTCTACAGATGGGGTTAGGTTAAGTTCTGGGGAAAATCAGTTTCAGTAATGTGTCACCATGACGATGTTCCTTTTCTTAGTTTGTTGCCCCTCCATTTAGAGAGGGGTGCACAATATATCTGACTTTAATTGTACCTGATTTTTAGTCTTGCATCGTAATCTAGAACAGTCTTTATGCTTCAAATTAGTATTTATGTACTGCTTTAAAATTGCTGCACAGAAGATGCAGGATTGATATCTTTTATGCAGTTTCAGTTTTTATTTTGAACACCTTTCCCTGCACGCAGAATCACAGAATATTCCGAATTGGAAGGGATCCACAAGGATCATCAAGTCCAATTCTTAAGTGAGTGGCCCGTTCCATTCCTTATTTCCAGAGTACTTAAGGGAGGTACTTGTAGTACCCAGGGCTACACCTGAGAACTCTCACAACTCAAGCAAAAGAAAATAAGGGGAATGTGTTTTGAATGTACAGAAATAGGTCCTCTGAAAAGCACCAGTTCATAAGAGGTTTGTTTTAGGTGCCCAAAATAAAGTCACCTTAGTAATTTTCTGCCAGTTAAACTGAAGGGCAATGGTGCTTTCCCACACAATGGTCACGTGTATGGATGTGCTGTGTTCTTCTGTCTAAAGAGAAGAAGGTTTGTGGAGTGCTTGGGTAGGACAGTATTTGCCAAAAAACAACTTTCAGAATTTAATAATTGCATGTGAAGATTCAAGTAATTTGAAAAGTACCTTCAGTAAAGGAGTAATACGACAAAAAGAAGTGCTAAAAAAGGTATTTAGACAATGAAAATTGTTCTTTCTGGGCATTGAGCAATGTCTGTTTAGATTATAAATTATGCATTTTCCTGGAAGGATTGTTTTGCAATAAGAATATAAACCAAGACTTACCATTCAGGATTTCTTTTTTGTCTTTTTTGTTTGGATTTTTTTTTTAAAATGTGTTTTCACAGAAAAATATGTGTATGTTTTACATACGAAATATATATTAAAGTGTCGACATATCAAAAAGCAAAACCTCATATTTTGAAGCTACTTTGAGGTCACAAAGTTGAGCAGCAGAAAATGATCTATAAACAGGCACATCTGAAAATGAACATGTATTATATTTTAATTTTTTTTTTAATATATTGAATGCTTCAGTGCATAATTTTTCTTCTCATGAATATTATATTGGCACACAGACTTGGATATACATTCTAAATTTTCTCTGTATGTAATTACTATTTCAAGATCCTTTGGAATCTGTGGCTTTCATCAGCTTTACCATAGGCTTCATTTTGAGAATCTTCTTGGAAATGATGGTTGAATATTACACCAAACCTAAATCTGGAAGAAAACAAATTTGTTTGTTGGGGTTTTTTTTAAAGCTTTCAAGTCTTCCAGGGAGGTTATGTTCCTTATTGGAAAGTGTAACATTTTGATTTCTGAATAGTCTTTAAAATTTTGTGATTTAATTCAGCTCAGCATAGTTGTGGTGTAATGGGTGTCAACAGAATAATTTTTAAGGGATGATTTTAAGGTCAGCATTTTTATGCATATGTAGGCTCTAACACCAGCACCCAATTAAATCTCTACAAATAAATGCCTCATAATATTTTATTGTTTTTTGCTTTATTCACTGGTATGTGTGGAGATATCATTGTCTTATTCCAGAGTGATCTATGCAATTCTTACTGACATGGCATTCCAACTTTGCAAAACCTAAATGAAGACTCACTCATGAAATGGATCATGGAGAAAAATGAGGAACCGTTAAAAGAGTAGGACATTAGGCGAAAAACTGAAACATTTTATAACCAAAGTTAGGTTCTTTTCCTCCTTCATTTCTTTCACAAGGTCAAAGTGCAGAAAGAATGGGAAAATCTGATTGTCTGATTTTGCTGAAGAGCCCTTTTCAGAAGACTACTGACTTTAGAACTCTGAAAAGACACAGACATAAATGTAATCTAAATAATAATTAAATGTAGGTGGAAGAGAACACACAGCTGGCCATGGGCTAGTATTCTAAGCAGTCTGAACATCCAGCTGGCACAGCTGTTCTCTCAATTTTTGTAGTTATGGTAAATAAAAATGTTAAAAAACCATGACATTTTGCTGAGAGAATCTCTGATGGGAGACTGAGGAAGTGCTAGCAGGCCAAAACATAGGTAAAGGTGCTTGTACAGTTGTAACTCCCTAGCATGATGGGAAGCATGTGAAGTAATAGAGAAAAAACTCAGATGGGTTTGAGCATAAAGGTTTGTCAGAGCCAGAATAGGATGACATGACATAATTGGCACGTAATATTTTGGAGCATTTGGTGGAGGATATAGATGGGAAAGGCCCTGCCTACAACTGATGACAAAGAGGATCCTACCTATAAAAGCACAGAAGGAAATTCATTAGTCCTATCTGTGAAGGCCAGCTATTAAAGGTTTTAGAAAAATTGAACAGGATTTTATGGAAGGGACTTCTGTGAGAACAAGTTTTAGATTTTTGTTTTAGTGATGCACAGCTTGAGCCGATGGCCAGGTGTTCACAGGGAGATGACTGAAAAGTAGGGTGTTTAATTTGGATAGAGGAATGCTCCTTCTAAAAGATTAAATAGAATGGAGGGTAGCGTGAGTATGTGAGTTGCAAGCTGGCTGTCTCCATGTATACTTTACTGACTTGAAGTGTTACATATGTTTGCTTTTTCACTGATGTGAGTGACATCTAGTTCATTTTCAGATTGATCTTCTTGGAAGCCAGGTGGAGTTTGAGAGACATCTAATAAAAATGAATTCATCAATACTTGCTTTATAAACTAAGAAATATTTACACAGACTAAAAAAAAAAACAAAAAAACCCCTTCTTAATGCTAGGAAGACCAGATAAGAGTTTTCTAGAGGAAAGCTGTTTCCTTGAAGAGTAAAAAATAAATTCTGAATAATGATTAATGAGAAAACATGTCAGGTAGTTTGGTTTTAAACCTTGTGGCATTGACTTTGCAATCATCTTCATTCTGAGCTGTTGGGAAATGGCACAGACAGTGAGATGTGGATCAGGACCGGGTGGCAGTTTGAAGGAAAAACAGAGCAGGTAAGTAACCATCTGATTTACCAGCAATTTTGTGTTTTCATGTAGATAGCCAGAGCTGACCAGAATGGGGAAAATGCCTGGTGCTGACATTTACTCATCCTTTCAAATGGAGTGCAGAAGATTGCTGGGTTTGGTTTTCTTTTTTCCAGAAGATGTTACTGTAAATGTTAGAGAAGAGTTGCTTGTCTATTTTCAGCAAAGCTAATTTTCCAAATCTGAGCTCCGTTGGCTTCAGTTATTGGAAGTGAATACCAGATAACCACAAAAAGCACAAGAATTCAGTGTTTTAAAAGAAATCGGTTCGAATTCATTTAACTGCATTTGGTTTCATTTAACTATATTTGAAAACTTGCAAGTTAATAGACCAGTACCAAACTTTGAGTCTTGTTCATCTGTATTAAACATACATAAACTATATATAAACAATTTGGTTCACTTTTTTTCCCCTTCCCCTCTCACCCCTCCACTGAATACGGCACAATATCCAGTCCTGGCAAGAATGAGAAGATTACTTTGTTTCTCGTTACTGCTTGGCTATCCAAATTCACTCTCAGCATCCAAGCAAGTTATTCCACTGTGGCAAAGCAAAAACAGTCTCAGCTGCTTCATTGATGTTTTTGTGTTCCTTACATTTAAGCAGATTTTCAGTATAGTTCCACAGAAATAACTGGATTTAATTTCTGTATCCTCATGTGACTGTTCAGAAGGAAACTGGAGGTAGCCAGGGCTATGAACTGCTTTTGTAGCCTCCATTTCATTTACAGAGGTTTGTTGGAAGCAGTGGGCAGTACCAGTACTCAGCAATTTTTGGGAGGTTTGCTCTCTAAGGGAAGCAGTATAAAGGCCACACTAAAGAGACAATACAAACTGTGAAAAGTCAATATAAGATGTCAGTTGTATTTAAAATGTTTTTCAGTTTGTTGCATTGCTGTGCTGAGCTGTGATATACATTTGAGTGGGGTCACTTGCATCCTAGAAACCGGTCTTGGCATTAGTTTCTGCAGGACTCAGCCAGCTGCAGTCACCTCCAGTAAGAACGAGGAAAGGACTCCTGGTTGTTCTGCTTGTGGGCGCTGAGGACATAAATGCAGAGACTGACTGACTGAGTGGCAGATGTATTCTGGATCACTGCATTTTATGAATATTTTATTGTTCCAGTTTTAGTTGTCATCTGGTCCCTATCCTTTGTCTCCTCAGTGTTTTCATAGATGACAAACGTTGTCCAGAGGGACTTTGGAAACATATCCCCTCTTTGAACTTTATGTTGAGTACAAGATGGTCATCTGAAGTTGAGTGTGTTAAAGCTTTGAGGATACGGTGTTTAAAAAGCGTAGGTAGGAACAGTGCTGAAGAGGCAGTACTAAAATAGAAACTAGGATGCTTCACTCAAGCATAGTGAAAACTTGAAGCAGCAATAATGACAAGCATAGGGGAAGCTGCTGTTTGAAATAAACAACATCAGCCTGGATAAGTGCATGAGACTGGCAGCAAAGAGTCTTTTTTCTGTTCTAGGGGAAAAAGGCAGAATGGCAGAAATTCATCATTTGAGGGAAACAAGTGAAAGAGACCATTGACTACTGATACAAATGTTTTTAAGGCCTTGTCAGAGTGCCCTGGCCATTTACTGTGTGCTTTCCCTTCCAGACTTTCAGTGAAGGCTGGGGGTTGCCTATTTAGCATTAATTCAGCTATTTATGGCTTTTTTTCCACCTCTATTTATATTAATTTATAGGACAGGATTACTAGACCTATTTTATTGACTTAGACAAAAGGCAAAGAAAGAAAGAAACAAACCAAAGCTGAGATCTTCAAAGTACCCAAACTCCATGAGGAAAGTTTTTGGTACCTTGCTGATTTGTGTATCTGTGGCCCAGGGATGAGCTGACAGCTGAGAAAGTGTTCTGGGAATGAGAGGTTCAATCTGCATTTGACATCTCAAGGCTGGTGCCATGGCCAGTAAGACCTATTTTGAGTTTTCGTTGTGTTTATCATACAGTCTTTCTATAAAATTAGTTTCAAAGTGTTATAGCTGGTGTGCCATAATAGTTGCCATTTGGTTTGGTATTTGTTTTCCAGATGGATTTCACCAGAATATATGTAGTAGAAATTTTTACTGAAAGAATTAATTCAAGTTTATGTCCAAACTTGAATAGAAAAAAAAAAAAAAAACCAAATGGAGAAAATCAGTTTTCCAAAACAGATTCTGATTTTTTCATCTTCTTTATAGTTTCTAGCTCAAATTAATTATTATTTTCTTACAAGACAGTTTAATACTATTCATGGTGAAATCTGTGGAACTACTTGACCTTTTATTAAAAATTGTATGATGTAGGCAGCTTTTTTATGTTTTGTGGAAATAAAGACCGACTTTGTCACAACTTTATGTTCTGTACAAAGCACGTTGTTAAAGTCTGAATACCTGAACACCTGAATCCACTTTGAATTCAGATGGACCTCTTTACAATAACGATGCCTTAATATTTTAAGTTTCCTAGGGCAATTTTTCCTGAAGTGTGATCATTATGGATAAGAATGATAATTATGAAATTTGTTATATTTGAAACACTAGCTTGTTGTATGCAATGGTTATTAAAATATATTCTGTAGTATAGGTGAATTGTAAGGACGAGTGGCATAACACACTAATAGCTATTTAGTGGCATTTCCTAAGAGGAGATGTAATCACCTGAAAAAGAATGGTAGAATTCTAGTTTCCTTTGTTCATAAAGTTTGTTTCCTAGAGCAAGACAGTGAAATTACTACAGTTGTACCAATGCTGTACTACGTTCCAATTAGTCTGTCTTTAATGAGGAGAAAAGGAAGGATCGAGGCAGTGTGATGAGACTTGCTGTTGCAGCAGGCACTATTAACTTCTGAGACCTTTATCTAACACTTTTATCTTCATTCTCCAGCCTAAAACCTTCATTGCCATCTCTGGTGTTTCAAGCAGGTATCTGAACTGCAAGCCTTCATCCAAACATTATGGTGCAGAGCCAAAACCAGGTGCAATTAAATCAAATGCATGCTTTTAATCCAAATGTACATTTCTGAAACCATCCAGCACAGACTGTGGGATGTGTACATCCTTTACCATGGAGTGTCTCTAATAGAACAACACATTATATAATGTCTGTATGCCTGCACTGCACAGAGGGTGAGTCTTGCTTTCAGATATGTGCATTTGGCTTGTGTAATGCAAAAAAATGTCTTCTCAAGACAAATGTGCCACTGCTTGCCTTTTGAAAAATACTCATGGAAGGTTTGAAAGGGTACAGAGAACATTTTCCCAGCACAAACAAAATTCTTGTTATGTAATTTCTTTGGCTTCAAAAATCAAGAAAGCTGTTTGGTTCTATACTGGGACTTTGAACCTGCCAACCCTGGCTGCTCCACATAATCATGTATCTGGTGTTTGGTGGTGTCACAGCAAACCTCTCTGCTTAGTTTGCTTCAGCCTTGTCCTCTAGGTGAGATTCAAAAAATGCTTCCTCTTCAAAGGTGTATCTGTCAGCAGTTAATGTGAAAGTCATATCATCTGTGTTCCTGTAGAACAAGTTACATCTGTTTTTTGTTATACATGAAAAGCAGGTAAGATTTTGAGATGATGACTAAAAAGAACAAAAGGAGAAGAATTTCAGGCTCTTTTTTGTAGAGATTTGTGAGGTTTTGTTTTGTCAATATAGCATAGAAAAGTATATAAGGTACTATAAAAATTTATAGTTATTTGTAAGTGAATTCAGATATTTTTATGGCAATTACTCTAAGTGTTTTCTGTTCTGAATCATGCATGTACCATCACTTTATAACAAGAGCTTCATTAAAATACTTACAGTGGTATTGGGTGGGTGAAGAAGGAACTTTCTATGTTTTACAAAATTTCCTTTTTTTACTTTTACCTTTAAAAGATGCTGTAAACAGCAGTTGTGTTATATGCAATCATAATAACATTCTAGGCACCCTGCTGTAGACTTCAATTAATATCTCCTTGTTAAATGTCTTTTCCAACATCCCAAAGCATGATTTACTTTCAGCTGTTTTAAAAGAAATAAGCATGCTAATCCTAAAACAGTATTGTTTTACCTTTTCTCATTTTGTAATTACTATATTATTCTCCATAATTTTATTTCTTCTAGATTATTTTATTTAACTTTTGGTCAGTATCCTCATCAGCACTGTTTAATATCTCAGGAGACCAAGTCCTAATTTACAATAAACGCAGGGAAAAGTCCTTATCAGACAAAAGTTATTTTTTGGTTGGTTTGTTGCCTTTTTCTTTTGCAGTTTTAAACTGACCAGACTCTTTCCACATGGGTGTGCCTCTAAATCCCTTCCAAATTAAACACAGAGATATAAAACCAGTTTGCAAACAATAGCAAATAGAAGTGCATCTTATTAATCCCTTCTTGCTTTTCTTCATGAGGATCCTTAAGTGTGGCCTTCAAATATTCTAGAAGAGAGAACTGCACTTAAATGCACATCCTGCTTTTTCATGTGACCTGTATTGACTAGAGTTTCCATTGTAATCATTTAACAGTAGAACACTGGTTCCTGATCTTGCTTGAAGTTGTCATCTTTCGAGGGAGCTTGATTAGAAACATATTTTAACCCATCAATTTCCTTCCTTAATTCTGAGGGGGAAAAAAATTAAATTGTGGTTCAACCTGCTTTTAGAACTTTTGATCTCTGAACATATGTGGTTATGTAGCTTTTTCCCATGCTCCAAACTGGCCCTTTAAACCCCTTCCTCACTCATCCAGAGACTATGTTCCCTATCTTATAATTATGTTATTAAATAAAAATAATTTTCTCAGAGTAATGATAGGAATTAAAATCAGACCTATTCCAAACCCTATAGAGCTGAACACCATATAGCTTTTTATGTACAAGTATCATCCATGAAATTGTTAATTAACTTCAGGAGTATTAGTTTAATCTAGCTGTGAATTCTCATTGCAGCTAACAGGAAAGGCATGAAATTAGTTGTAGTATTTCTACTATATATACATGTGTGTATTTGTCTGTAGGCATAAATACATGGCAACTGAAGGTTTTTGAGGCTTGAGTTACTGCTTTGGGGGCTTTTTCCTCCTCAAATGTGATGTGATCAGATCCTGTAATATTGAAGAAAAGCAGTGAAAACCAGAAGCCTTAGAAAATGTTGATAAACAAATAACAGAACAGGCAAGACTTACTTCCTTACCATGACCACAATGATTTCCCAGGCTGGTATATAAGTCGAGTTTTGGAAGGCTTTTGGACAGTTGCCACTAGTTAAGAATAAAATCATTCAAGATGCGGAATAATCACAAATATTATGTTAAACCTTTCAAATTATCTAGCCATGCTATGCTGGAAGAAGAAGGTGACTGTGCATTATAATATTGCAAATTTTTAACAGAAAGCGCCTGGAGCTGACAAACCAGATTGGTGGTTTTTAGTGAAAGGGAATATAGTTAATCTGTGTACGCTTTCATTGACAAGGTTCTGCACTTAGGAGTACAGCACAGATGGTATAAGCAATGAATACTTATGTCTGACTGTAATTGATCCTATCAACAATGACATACCTTTAACTGGGTTGTATCACTTTACGTCACATATGGTTAATTAAGTAAGAAGGGCCCAAATACACTAAGGAGATTTTTGTGTTTATACTTAGGAAAACAGTCTAGACAGGTGTTAATGTAAATGAAGTTAGTACTTGTCAAAGGTGAAATTCTCCATATGTAGCCCTGCTTCAGTCTCCAAATAAATATAATTTGGCTATGTCTACATTAGCAAGTAGTGAGGAGCAATAGGACCTGATCTGCAGAGTGAAACAGTTGGTGCTGAGGATCCTGCTTTCCCCACTGTAGGGATCAGTGGAAGAAGGGAGGTTGCTTCAGTCTGGCTCTGTCCTGATCCCACTGACTGGAGGTTGTGACTGACTGCATTCTTGGAGGGGTCATTTGGTTTAGGTTCATTCCCTGTCTTTAGTACCTTATGTGTATCTTGGGTAGCTACATTTTTTCATCCTTAAAACAAAGCTTGCCCTTAATTTTTGATGTCCTTCAACCTCAGTAAGAAGAGCTTTGCTTCCTGAAATAACCCCTCCTTGAATGCTTCCTGATTTACCATCAGAGACATGAATTGTCTTTCACTATGTGTAGATACCTGCCCCATGATGGTATAGTACAACATCATGCAGTAGAATTTGTTAAATTATTTTTTTTTTTGCATGTGCAAATGTTTGTATTGGCCCTTAGCTGGGTAGTCTGTCTCTTGCAGAAATACTGTTGGAAAAAGGACATCCTGAATTCTTTTCTTTTATGGACTGTGTTTTCCACTGCCAAGCACATCTTCCCTTTGCTTTGTCCAATATGGAAAATCATACGACAAAACAGAGCTTGAAGTGTTCCCATTTTGATCCTGGAGGTCTCCATAGGTACAAATTCTTTATAGCAAAATCCTCTAATCTCTGTATTCACCTTTTTTCTGCTCTGCATTTGAAATGATCTGCAATAGTTTTACCTGCAAGTCGCTAAATGCATAGTTCAAATTACACCTCAGAATCCACTGGCCACAACTGGGTGTCCCACAAGAAAGTCTCAACCATTTTCTGAGATGCACTTGCAGCAAATTCTTTTTGCATTTAAAAGGCTGCTGAACCACATAACCTTTTTGCCAGATTGTTCTTCCAAAACAAATATTCCTACAAAGATTACTTTCTTTATTAAAAAAAGGGGGAAATTAATCAAACCCTTTCAGGCCTTACATGTACTGTTCTAGAAGGAGCAATGTTTCATGGCACCAAGTCCTTCTCTTTAATGTCAAGGTAGGTTTTTGTTTTACCTTTTCCTGCTGGACATACTTTTCACTTTTGCGTTTCTCTGGTAGATTTCCCTTCCTTTCAGAGCAAAATCCTGTTTCTGTCTTTCTTTGTCCTTAGCCCAATTATATGTTCTGAAAGAGATCTCAGCTTCACCTCATGTGATTTTTATCAGCTTTTCCCACTTGAAAACGTTGCAGCTGCTTGAAAACCTTGATTTGTCACTCCTGAAACACATATTTTGGGGATGTCATGCCTAAACTTTCCCATTCATCCCAAGTGGCTGTGTAATTTCCACATTTTGATTAGCATCATCAGTTTTGGAAACAGAAACGTTGATGTCATTCTTAAGCTGACATTAACTTAGCTGTGATAACCATTAGCCCGTTGCCAAGATTTGACTGATCCAATGTTTCTTTGAACATTGTCAACATTATAAATTGATATGAAGAAGTTGTGCTAAAAATTATTTTACTAACACCTTGAATTTAGCAGTCTGCTTATTTATAAAGTGAAAACGTACATAGTTGCTTTGGTTAGGACTGCATTCAATTTTTAAATATATAATATCAAAAACATTATGAAATAGGGCAGACAAGATTATTGTGGAGCATGGGTTCTTGTGTATACTGGGGAACATCAAACAGTTACTGAATAAAAAGTCCAAACTCCTTCCACCCTTTAAGAAACTGAGATTAAGTAATTATTATACTTAGTCCTGTCATAGAAGGGTTGTTTTTTTTTTTTCCCAAGACAATATAATTTAGTATTTTGCAAAATAGTTGGTTGTGTGTTTCTCTTTAAGTTAAAGACTAGCTTAAATATCACAGAACATTGACACAGAATTTGGAATAAAATGAAGTAAGCCCTAAAAAGGGAATAGGCTCCTAAAGGCACATTTTCATTCCTGCTTATTGTAGACTGTTTTAGATTTAGCTGTTTTATTTCCATTTGTGTTTTTATGCTTAAAATTAAAGCAAAAGCTCTATTTTTCTTCTTCTCTGTAAAAATAGCTGGCATTTTGTCAAAGCTTGTTGCAGTGTTGCCTGTACATAGAAAAAGAATAGCAAGCATAGCAACCTAAAAAAAATGGACTGAAGTAAATTAATTCCAGGTTTAATAGAATTTTTTGAAATACAGCCTGGAAAACAAAAAGTTTTGGGGTGACCTAATTGTGGACTTCCAGTACCTGAAGGGAGCCCAGAAGAAAGAAGGAGAGAGACTATTTACAGGGACATGGAGTGACAGGACAAGGTGAAATGGCCTCACACTGAAAGAGTTCTATGATATTGTTATTTTTTTCAGGTATTTTTCAGACAGCTTCTGGTTATTTCTTAATTGAACTGCTTGCATATTATAAAATATGCACTAAAGTATCTTGATAAATCAGAGTTTAAATTGGGAAGCCTCTTAGTAATGCCTGAGCTCTAACTATTTCAAAACAAGAACAGCAACAACAAGTGCTATATTCTATAAAACACTTCTTTAAGTTGTGTTACTGTCGGGTCAATCCTTCTGTGCCTTGTTCCCATTGGAGCAGTGTCTCCACTGCAAGTTTCCAAATAACTTCAGGAATAATATCAGCCAGAACCCTCACTATAGGGTAACCTGTTTCTGAGGGAAAGGTTTGTGTATGCTCATAAGAGGCTGGCAGTGAGGCAGGAGGTAAAAATTATTCTGGTATCATTTTTCCTCCATGGGAAGGACTTTTTTTTCTCTCTTTAAAGATCACCACTTAATTGGCAAATTCTTGTGAGTTTTTATCTTTGATACAAAAAGCAGGTTTGTAGATAGAGCAACAGACACGTGGGACAAGTTTCATATTTATATTAGAAGATTCTATAATCTTCAAAATATAAAATATTTTGTTGTTCACGAGTAGCAAAATCACTCTCCATGTATATGTTATCAGATGACACAAAGAAACTGTGGGAATGCTATCAAATTTGAAGCCAAACATTATCAGCAATGCTGCCAGATTTTCTTTGCCATGCTTATGAAGATGCAAAGAGGGCAATTCAATGCAGTGTATACCGTATAGAGTCAGGAATAAGAGCAGCAGCTTCTGAGTCGAAAGATAAGTCTGTGGAGGTCATTAACAAGTAGAAGAAAAACAACAAGTATATTTGTCTATTAAGCATTTATTATGATTTATTTGGTGCAATATGATAGTTGTGTCCTTGGACTCAAGTTAGAAAGAATGGAAATCTGGGAATTACATCTATTTTAAAAAAAATGTAGAATCAAGTAGTCTGGTTAATCTTAAATACTATTCCATGTATCTGTTAAAGTTATTGTAGATCTGAAATTTACAAAATCATGAATTTTGCTTTGTCATATTTTCTCGTTTTGTCCATTCTGTTCCAGTAAAAATAGAAATATTTTCCCAGTATTGTGTGTGCGTGTTGATAAGGAATAACTGATAGCAAAATAGGGAAGGCTTTTATGTGTTCTCATGAAGTTGCATGTGCAGTTTGCTTTTATATATCTTTGTATAAAAACATCTTCCACCTAATTATTAAGGGATTCACACTGTTTGAAGTGAGAAGATTCCTTAAAGAACCAATAAAGAAAAGGAATTAGTAAATAGAAACAATGTTAAGAAGAAACACCTATAGGACATTTAACATTTGTAGTTATTGCTCATCAATTCTAGAATTTCTAGGCTAGAAAAGAAAGAAACTGATTGCATGTGAAAATCTAAACAATTTGGTTAAATATGAAATATTAACTGCTTAGCAGGCCAAGGGAAGGGCAATATAAAGCTTCAAAGCTAAAGTAACATTTGCAAACATCTTCTCTGTATTCCATCAAAAAAAGTATTTGTGTGGTCAATTTAATGTCAATTTATATGGAAAAAAAAAACCACAACGAAACCCAAAACAAGCCTGAAAATCTCCAAAATTTCCCAGCACATAAAATGCTGAATAATAGTAACTGGTTAAAACAAGATTTTCTCAGAATTTGAAAATGAAATTTCATAACTTTTTAGGAAAGAATTTTTTTTTAAACTTTACACATTGACTTGGGATCCACATCCACAGGTTTCTTCACCTTTCCAGCTTCTCTCCACCTTGAATAATTTTACCTTGCTTACATTTTCCGCCTTGTTGTTGCAAAAGTCAGCACCTCTTGTTCTGTCACCCTCTGCTTGATTCCCTTCCTTTAACAAGAATGTTACTCTTGTGCAGCAAGAACCTACAACCTCATCTTTGAAATACTTTTAACCTCTCCTGTAGCACCTCTACCAAAATGCGTAATCGCATTGGAAACATGGAACTGCCATTTATTGCAACGTTCGGCAATTATCCGTGCTATTAATTCCAAAGTGGTCAGTTTGAGAACTTTGTGATTCGCAAGGAATAAATTTAAATTTCATGACTAAACTGAGAAGTCAAATAAACCAAACTTTTTTATTTCTCATTTTCACCACTAAAACTTGAAATTACTTGGCTTTATTGATCTTGATTGTATTCTGTGATTTAGTGATCACAATCAGCTCTGGAGCCTGCTTGACTATGGTCTACGGAATGGTCTTCCAGGTTCTTCATTTCCAGGACAATTTCTGTGTCTGCCACCATGCTGAAAGGGTAAATCTGATGAGTAATAGACTCTCACCCCATGTTTATAAGATTTAGTCAGGAGTACATCAATCCTGGCAATGCCCCTTTTATATATTTTCCAAATGGTGAAATAACCAAGTTTGGCCTATAGCAATGAGAAAGAAGCTCTATGAAAATGAATACTGAGGTAGATGGTCCTTAATAAATGAGCAAACCCCTCGCCTTCCTCTCTAGTTTGAGAAGGAGCAGATTTCTGAACTCTTGCATAAAAAAATAGTTCATAAATCATATACAGTTGACTAAATCACTAAAGTTGCAGCCTCAGGACTTTCTTTTGTGTATGAAGAGAAGTAATTGCAGCTATTATGTTTGTATTTCAGTCATATGTGATTCATATTCTCTAAGTTTACCTGAAATAACATTTTTTAGACTACAGTAATCTTTTGTCCTTTTTTAATATGAAAATGAAGACTAATCTAATGCAGTACTCAGTACAGGAAGGAACACAGTAAAGCTACATTTGGAAATTGAATTTACAGTTGCTACTCTTTGTCCCATTTCCTCCCTTCCTCTCTATTCACCCTCCCAGTCCCAGTTATAATAAACTGTTTATTGTTAGGTATAAAATAAAACCGTGTTTATAGCTTAAATATAAATTTGAGTGAAATAAAACATCCAGAAAAGTTTAGGAAGTCGCACTTAAATACATTAAGATTCACATAAAATCTAAAAAATATCTTTTCAATATACTGATGGAAGAATGGTCCCAGAAATGTTTGGTATTGTTATCTTGTTACCATAATATTTTGAATCCTGTTTGACAAAACGATCAGAGAACTACTTAGTTTTTTTTTAATGTTAATTCATTTCATGCAGAAGAGTTTTGGTGGAGGAAGAGCAGGAAATACTTTTTAATTTCTTCTGTCAAAGTTTTCTGGAAATTACTGGGAGATATATCTAATTCTAAAACTCAAGTGCAATTGAACCATTGAGACTATTCCATATGGAGGTTGTGACTCACAAAAGTAATGAGAAATGTAACATTAGTTTTAGATCTAAAACATTGCTTCTGTTTGTCATTCTGCACTTGATGGACTGTCTCTTTCAGTTTCTATTGTAAACTATATTTGCAGAGGTTTAAGGACCGAAAAAATTTTCTTTGGGTGAATAACTAACATTCCAAGCTCTAGTTCTTGGAATAAAGTTACCAAATTTTTGAAAAATTTTGTAGGTATGAATTCTATATTAGCTCAGGATGTTATTTAGTGTTTCTATAACTCAAAAATATATTTATGAACACTGATTCTTTGTTTGTTAGTTTTACCTCTTGAAAGACTTATTCCTCTTTCACTCAGTCTATTGCATAATCATTAATGGCAATAGAAATTCCAGTCATAAATCAAGAGAATGACAATATTTAGACTTAAGCAGTTGCCTAACTCTTAAAGGACTGGAATAAGAGGGTTGTCTTTTCTTCACAAGATACATCTTTAGTACTGCAAACAAATATTTTCTAGCAAATCAGGGGTGGAATATGTTCCTCACAGAGCTATCTTTGCAGTTGTATTATTACAGTTTGTTATTGACCAAGGCTTTCAATATGCTGAGCAGTCATTGCCCATTGGGGATGATCTGGTTTTCAAACCAGTGTAAAAATGCCTGAAGTTGGGTGTGGTCACATTTGGACAGCCTGGGAGATCCTAACTGGTTGTTCACTTTCAGCACAGAGATCTAGTCCTTCCCACCATCCAGCTGAAACAGTCTGGGTCTGCTTTCCAGGCTGAACTGCAAACAGATGAGTAAGTCAGAGGTGGAAGAGAAACCTTTGAACTTGACCTGTATCCTTCCATGAGCTGCTTTCCCTCTTCTATTCAGCCTATCTGGCTGTGTCTGTTGACCAAAGAATGTGGATTATCTTGATGGCAGGAAATGTAAAGCACTCTCACAGTTATATGCTGCAGAATTAATACTGTGTTGGTAACACTAATGTCGTATATTTTTATTAAATTTTATTTATTAAATTTAAAAAGTGCCCATGAACTCTTTCTTAGTAAATCCTCATGGAATTCTTTTCGTTTGTTTCTACCCAAAGAAATTAACCCTGTGTTATGCTAGAATGAGTATCATGCTGGAATGAATATCAAATTCATAACAGGTATTAAAATTTCATATATAGATTTTAAAGGAATAATCTTTATAACAGCATTTCTGAAGTTTAAAATTCATTATTGTTATGGGTTTACTTATTGATTTAGTTGCTGACTTTAAAATATCATTAAAAAGAGTTCTGTTGGAAGGGTAATACTCTGAAGTAATCAAGGTATCATTTGAGTTGACTTTTTACTGCTATTGAAGGGTTTTCTTTAAAGTTTTAACTTCACAGGCAAATCGTTTTATACATGACGCTGCCATCAAGTGGCTATTGAATAGAACCTCTGTGTTACCCATCTCTAATTTAAATGTTTTTCTTCTTTTTAATTAACAGCTTGGTTTGAAAGAAGGAAATAGTCTATACTTGCTAATTGAAAGGGCAAAAAGAAAGTTAACTGCTCTCTGGACTAGAGTTGTAGAAGTAGATGTTCAAAGATGTTTTAAAAGAATGGGATTTCAGTGACATCAAATTTTGTTGACATTGATTTTTGCATCAGTTTCAACAGACATTAAGAATCCCTCTGGTCACCTTGTGTACCATTCTGAGTGTCTTTTTGCATTTTCAGGCACCTTAATATGCAGTTAAATCTTCTCTTTTAAGGTCTCATTTTAATCCATTCCACCAGAACTACAAAACATAGTCTGTACACTTGGACAAGGATTTTAAGGTGCTGGATCTAAAAGGCCAGAATTAATATAGATCCTAAACTTCAAGAAATTTTCCCTTGAGTCAAGAATCTGATGAGTGAATAAAATCATATCTTTATACCAGTCCAACAATAGCATCTCCTAAAGTAGACAAAACCTTTAGACTTTCAGGTTTTGGGGGCGTAAAGGCAGCAACCCAGCCCCAAATGACCATTTGCAGAACATAGGAACCCAAATATTCACGTTCTCCAACCACCCCAGTTCACTTCCAGCAGTATGGGGCTGTTAACCAGTTCTAGGTAACTAATGATAAGCATCCCCATTCTCCTGCAGATCATTTGCCTTCTTTCACCCTCTAGAAATAATAATAGAAAATCATGTGCACATTTGCATTTGTATTTACTGTGTTTGGATTAAAGCTGCAAACAGCTCTGATTCACTAATAACTGATGAAAGTGTCTCATTATTGAGCTACAAAACCTCCAACAAATTAATGGAAATTGCAAATCACCTTGAAAATTGCAGGCTCTTTAGTCCTATATTGAGTGCTGAGAAGACTGCATAAATAGCTTTGTTGCTTAACTCTTTCTTTTGAAAAAATAGTTTTCTTATTATATTTTTAAAAAACCATGGCTTAGTAATTAAGGCATGGCTAAACAATATCTTTTGTTGTTGTTGTTGTTGTATTTTGTTTTCTGTACATGAACATTTAACAGTACATTATTGTTAAATATTACTATGTTTGATTCCTTCTCTTTCATATAATGTTTAGGACCATGGATTCTCTACCTAAGCAAATATTTTGGCCAATTTTCTCTCATGCGATTTTGCATGTTCTAATTCTTTTCTGTACATAATGAGTGGTTAAATATACACACCCATGATTTCTTCCTACGAAATTAAAGCTTAATTAGAAGACAGTATTTCATGAAAAGGAAAAAAAGTCATGCCGTGTATTTCTTTGATCAGTCATGGTATGATTTTTATTCTTTCTGCCAAACTCTGAATCTAAAACCAGTGCATGTCCCTTGTTTGGAGAAAAGAATGTATGGGAGGTGATCTCCAGCTGGTACAAAATTTTGTAGCATCATAGTCATGGAAAAGCACTTCAACAGAGTATCAGTTGCATTTCTCTAAAAGATGGAATGATTTCTACAAAGTTCTAGATTCTCTTATTTCCTCCCCCACAGTTCCACATTATAGCTGCACCCCTGAAATAAACCTATTTGATTTAAAGGAACATATTTCAGTTTAACATAGATTCAAAATAAAAAATCAGCAGTTTGTAATTTTGTCCATTTTTGCCAATATATGAGTCATCATTAAGCTTGTGATGAGTAATTGGTCATAGTTTTTTGCAAACAATAGACATTTAAAAAATTTTTATAAGGCACAGCAGACAGTCTTTTCGTATATAAAGCTTCATAGAACATTTGCACTAGTGTAGTGTAACTATGGAGGTACAGAATGGGCACTTAAAGGCATTTTTCTTCTCTATTTGGAGTCACTTGGCTTACTGGAATACTAAATGTGTTGTGTGCTGAAGCACCCTCTAGTTAGTGCTAAGAGAAATTCCAAAATTTAACAAAATCCTTGAACAAAATCCAGGGACACAACTGCTGCTATTAGTTGGCAGATGCCTTTTACTAGGAAAACTTTTCTGTGCCTTTCCAAATTGGCTCATTCCTAGGGCTGAATGACCTGTGAGAAGTCCATCATTAGCTGTGTGCAACAATGGAACTTGAAGTAACAAAGAATTGAAGCTTCTGTTTTTCCTGCCTTATTGTTGCAAGGCTTGATGAGTGAGGGGAAAAAAAGATCCCTTTCATTTTCTCTTCCTCTTTGTATTCCTTCTAAACTACCACCTTCTGTTTTTTCCTTTTGCACTTTCTTGGCATTATTAATAATGTAGCCACAATTCTTGCTCATCATTTTCCTTCTACTCTGCTACCCCAATTTTGGTCCTGCTGCCCTTGGGCACCATCGTTACATTTGATAGCAGCTTGCTGGGCTTTTGCACCAAATGATGAAAGATGAAGTATTACTCCATTTTAGATTCTTCATGCCCAATCTGGGGACTCAATTACTACCCCCAAAAGCTGTGAAAACATTAATATTCTTTGTTTGAAGCCCAGGAAAGACTTTTGCTTTGTTCTGTTTCTATGTCCTTGTTCTGTTTCTATGTCCTCTCTTCTGTGTTCTCTCCAGTGCTTAGTCAGATGAGCACTGGATACTTGAAGCTTTTGAAACACCATTTAACTGAAGAAAATTAGTCAGCTTTGGATCCAGGTCTTTGCATGCACTAATCACAGTTTTGAAATAGTTTTTGTTAAATATGCTGAGCATATGTAGAAACCACGTGCACCTGGAGGTACCATCATTTCCAGCATCAATTTGAGTGCAGGTGAATTCAAACTGAGCAAACTGCTGTCTTTCTTTTCTTCTTACTGTATTTTTTGGGGGGATTTTTTTTTTTTTAATACAATACAGAATACAATGTTTGAGAAAGATTTGGCATGTGTAGAAGTTTGTGAAACCCATTCCTCAAATATTGGCTCCTTAAATATTGTGATGTCAGAGGGATTGTTACATACTGAGGTTCTATATTATGAATGTACACAGAGTAATGAACAAAAACTCTACGTTCAATTGTTGGTGATACGTGATTACTCAGGAGACTCAAGTGATAAGCATGTGTTCCCCATCAGGACTTGCATACAGCTTTCTCATACTGATGGAAATTACATGTATTGAGCAGATGGGACAAACCATGCTCACGACTTGAAAAAGGCTTTGCAATGCCTTTGTCAGAAGTGAATTCCAGTTTTCTGGGTTTCACGTTGGAATAGTAATTTAACTTCATATAGAGTAAATGTAAACCTACTTGTGATGATATGACTAACTGCAAATTACTTTTTGTAGCTGCTACTTCTTCAGCTGGGGTGCAGAAGTTGCCTTAGATTAAACTTGAAACTTCTCCAGTGACAGTGAAGTGCTGTCTAAAATAACTAATAAAATGCAGATGGGAGTGGAATAAAAGCTGGGTTTATACATAAGGAGACATTGTATCAGGAAGGGTAGTCTCTATGCAGAGGTTAATATTTGTATAAATAACTGTTATTGAATACGAAGTACCTAATTTAATCTGTGCAAATCATTGTGTTTCATGGAACTTTCTCTTGACAGTTAGTGGCAGTTGTGAAAATTTAGAACATCAAAACAGTATGACAAAACTTATTAAGTACATTTTCCAGCACAGTATTTTATTGCTGTTGTTTTGATGAATGATCAATTACATTGCTTTCCTCTACTTTGTGTCCCTGTAAAATCTATTCTGCTGTACCATAGACCTAAGAAAAATCATATAATGTTATGATTTTTTTTTTTTACCTAGTCAAGAGGCTGGAGCTGGTGGTCTTTTCTCTTGGGCCTTCATAGATGTGCAATATTAACAGATAATAGCTAAACTTCATTATCCACTGCTTATTTGGTTAGGTAGTTGCTGGCAAAGACTAAAGGATTCTAGAATTGTACCATTTGTCTTGTGTTGGATTTGGAAGGAGCAGATGCTAGACAGCCAGTTTTGCATGAAGAATACAATAATAGTATTGTAAATGTTTTTTCAGTTGCATGTTATGTTTCATCTACAGGAAATTTATAGGTGGATTTATATTATGCAAATAAAGGCTTTAATTTTACAAAACCTCTGATGTAATATTTTGGAAACACAGCTATTTTGCTGTAGGATGCACATGAAGACCAGGTATTTTGATGTGGGATATCTGAAGAATTTCTCTCCTATTGCCAGGTTTAATTTTTTTGTGTCTAAGTGTGCAGCAGAAGATCTTCCTGCTGAGCAGGATTTTGAAATCATCAATGTATGCAAATCCCAAGTGCCTTTTTTTCCTCTCCAGAGGTTGGAATAGAACACAAGACACAGGTTTTTTCCATCTCCTGGTGTAGCTGGTAGGCTCTTCTGTTTGATATTAATAGTTAGTACCACCATGATTCCTAAATGAGATTATTTCCTCTGTAAGTTGTTAAAAGGCTGACAAACAGGCCCTCCCCCTGTTTATCAGCACAAGAGCAATGCATCCATCTGTGCTGTGTGAGCTCTACTTAAACAGGTGAGACTGAAAAACCAGGAAGTGGTAACTTCTCTCCATTTCAGTTGTGTAGGGTCCTTGTTCTCTAAGGGAAATTTTTGTCTGAAAAGTTTATATTAAAAAATGAAAATATTTAAAGAGTCAACACAACATTGACTTAAAGGCATATGCATTGGCAGAGTGATTGGTTATTTAAGCTTTGCAGTGAAGCAGGTAGTTGAAAACTCCAGACATTAGTGCTTAGGACTATCTTTGTGAAGTATGCAGTGCAAAACTAAATCTGATGCCCCGTCTCTCCAATTTACACAAAAACAGCACTTCAACCAACCACAGATTTATTCTGGATATTCAGTTGAACCTTGTTTAACATTTAGTTCTACTCCAGATGAATATTACAGTTAATGAAAAACTGAGAAAAATTACAGGCCCCAAAATTGAGTTCAGTTTACATTATTTTATTATCAAATGCTTTCTTTGATTGCAGCAAAGGTGGATCTTAAGTTACTTAGGAAGAATTAATATTTTTCATATTAATACATTATTACTTCATTAGAAATCAGTAGGAATTTTGTCAGCCACAATTTTAGAGAAACTAAGATGTAGACAACCAAAGGCTTGACTTTGCATGTCCTTTCACATGCATTTAGAGCCTTGTGCCTTTTCATCAGCTGAAATCTGGAGCAGAGGAGGTTAAGTTATATCCCCAGGGGTACCCATTGAGCCAGGAGTGTGGTTAGAAATAAGCACCAATAATCCAGATGTGTAGTCACCTTGAGCTGCTGTATCACACTCCCCCTAGAACTGCTCCCATCTCAGTACTGTACAATGCTGTAAACAGTAGTTTTTGGCAGGGTTCACTACCAAAAACTTCATTATTTTATTTTCCTTTCTGTTTTTTTTTTAATGTATCCTGTTTAATCTCTTGTTAGAGAAAGTAGTAGAAGGTAGGGTTCATGCAAGATATTTGCCCACAGAGGAAAAACTGTGAAATGTCTCCCTTTTTCAGAAGTCATAACTACAAAAGAAATAATGGTGGTGGGAGAACAGAGCTAAGCTTGTGTATGAGCTCAGGGATCTTATGTGCCAACGCTGAACTTGACTGACAAAATAGTAGGATGATGTTTGAGACAAGAACTGCCTTTTGTCTGGCAACACAATAGGATCTTCTTCCTTGATGGATTCTCAGCACTACTCAGTGTAATAACATGATAATTGGTCCCAAAGAAGGAATGAGTAAGATTGGATGGTGGTCTTTGGGGGCCCAGTTGTGTTATATCTAATCTAATTATGTTTGATACTGACTTTTTAATACATATGGTAGCTATTTCCTTGGCTTGGAACGAAGGCTTATATGCAAGCTTGATATTTGCTCGGTCTCTGTTCTAAAAGCACACAATTCTTTTTCGTAGGAGAAACCCCAGCTATATCTGTCTCATGTCATGCTGTATTCTAATTCAAAACTAAACCTGATTTGTTCCAGAAGATGTCTTGAAGCATAAATATGTTGTGGCTTGTGGAAATGTGGGAGGTGTGATGGAAAGAGCAAATGTCTATAGATTGTACTTCAAAAAACCACTGCAACTTGCTACAGAAAAGACATAGTAAGTTATTGCTGCCTTGGAGCAACAATCCACAGCAGGCATTCACTCTTTTGCATGGGACAATACAAACATTTGAGTGGATTTATGAGCATAAAAGAGCATCTGGAGATGATGAGATTGTGTAAGACTAATTTTAGAGACTGAATTAAACTAACTCCATAGCTACAAAAGTCACTGCCATGTTTTCTGCTCTTGTTTAAAAGACGTCTATGGACCACGACAGGCCCAGATTTCCTAAGCAAATGGAACAGAAAAGTCTAGTGCACTGCTGCTGGTGGTGGTGTGGTGGGCATTGGCTTACTGAGAGCATTACGAAAATCCTTCATGAAAGATAGTTATGCAATCAAATTTCTGAGGCAATTTTCTTCTCAGCTGTTAGCATCTGGGTTCCATTTTGCCATGAAAAGGTGACTGTCTCTTGGATTTATTTATGTTTCTCACTTTTTAATAGAGTATATTCCTGGTGGCTAGGGGGCAGCTGTTCTTTTTTTTCCTTTGCTTTTTCCTCTTGTATTTCACCATTGTCTTCCAGCTTCAAATAAGCATATTATAAATGAAACATACTAATAAAATTAGTGCTGTGTGATGTGCTAATGCAGTAGGTAAGAAAACAAAGTTGTTTGAAGTCAGTTTCAGTTTTAGAAACTTAACTTGTTCCCCTGAAGTATCTGAAACACTGAAATGTAAGTTCTGTTTTGTGTTTAATTTCTTCTTTTTCCTCGTTCCCCAGTGACTCTTACTAGTGAAAGGCTTCCAGCCTAGCAGTGATGATTACTGAAAGTTAAAATAATAGAAGGCTCGGTATGTGAAGAAACACACAGCCTTTTAGGAGCTCAGAGTCCCCAGTGCCATTGTCTTACAAGGTTGTGTCATAGTTGTGGCCATCATAGAAGTGGCAGATGCACAAGTGGAATCTGGAAGTGACTGATCACCTCACAGTGATTAATAAGTAGATCACAACCTGCACAGTGCTCTACATGCATCGTTTTCTGGGACCCCCTGGCAATCTACTTAAGGCTTGGGAATGAAAAGGATGAAATCCTGACTCCTTTAAATCAATTAGAATTTTATAATTAACTTGAAGTGAGGAATCGTATTGTCATTAAGTACCAGGGCAAAACTGTGCTTCTAAACATAGAAGCAATAAGGTTGAAAATAAGTTACTCCAATTGAGTAGTTGAAATTAAAAAGCAAAACAAACAAAAAAAGCCTTTGGACAATATGTTCAATAATCTTTATAGCAGCTCCCTGGTAAAACAAAGGTAATTCATGACCAGTGAAGCTTGTTTTCCTGTGAATCCATTTTTTGAGGTTAACTGAACTTTGATATTTAAAACAGTATGTGGGTCTGATGGAAGTTTTCTGCATGAAGTAATGAAGCCGTTAGGTCTCTTTCTTCTACAGTTTTCCATATTTGCTCATGGGAATGCCAACAAAATTTCACTCCTCTATTCATTTGACCTATATTTTTTATGGAATGGAGATCTCAACATGACTGAGTTTCTAAAAAATACACCTGAAACCTCTGATCATAAATTTGATCAATATTGGCCAACAATTTGAAGAGGTTTAGTTGGCATAGATGCCCATGGTGTAATCACATACACACTCAGCTCCCTAACCTCAAAATCAAGGGGAAAAAAATGAATGTGTTATTTCTAACAGAGAACCCTTGTAAGAGAAACCAGAAATTTTATACAACAGGAACTGCAAATATGGTTAGCTGTACTAATGCTTCATTTATTAGATAACAAGAATTCTAAACCGTTTTCTAGAAGGAAAGAGCTTTGTATTTGTCAGCAAAATTCTACTAGTTGCTGGTTCTAGTGCTTCCCTATGCTTCTTAATGCATTGCCCAAAGCTGAAAAAAGTTTGTTTAAAAGTGAAATAAATACCAGATACCACCTTCCTCCCCTGCAGCCACCCTGGAGCAATTCTGACAATAGGACCCATCCATACAAACCAAAACAGGAATAAACTTTCAATGGACTCTTCAAGAAGGAGAAGGTTGTGCAAGCTTTCTTTTAGTTATGCTGTGTTTGAATCAAAAGCAGTTGTGTTCCACACTTAAGTGTATAGTCTTTTTTTATGACAGTGTTTAAAATATCTATCCACCATAGTGTATCTACATCCTGATCTTGTCCTGGATTGAATATGTTCCTTGCTGGCTTCACTGAGAACATCCTTCCCTTCCTGTCATTTCCAAATTTTGTTTCTTGGTTTGGCCATAATACCTGCCTCAAGGAACTGGCAAAGCTTCACTCCAGTCTATATTTTGGTTTTTATCTTGTACTTCTGTTCTTTTCCAGCCGTGCTAAGTTCAGTGTTGTTAAATACTTTCTAGATCTATTGCTGCAGTTTTATCTTTAGTGCAGGGCAACATGAGGTGTGAGTTCACAGGACAAACACCCTCTTTGTTGAGGAATCACATTTTTTTAGGGGGCCTGCAAATTCATCTTGTGATAAACATTTATCTGTAGAGAAAGAGAAGAGGGTCTGCAAAAACTATTGTGTTTGCCTCACCTATCTGCTATTTTGAGATTTCAGGCTTCTCAGGTGTAGGTAGCTGCATTTCTTGTAGTAATTGCACATTCTTTCATGGCGTTTCAGATATAATGCAGGTCTGCTCTTCCATTTCAATTCTCATGTTAGATAGGAACGTTGACGTTTGTTGTGCTAGCCATTAGTCATTTCATTTGTAACCCATATTCATTTTATAGTGGGTTATTTAAGACCTTTTCCAGGATCTTTTCTTAAACTGTTAATGTACTTGAGGACCCGTGAGAGGGGAGGGTGGTTAGTGAGATTTGAGCTTGTGCGATATGAATTACTTCCACTGGGTTTTGGTAGGAGACTGTTGCACAGCTCATGGAAATCTTTTGGTGCCAACAGCCTGTGACAGAGCAACAGGCTCAGATTTACAGAATAGATTTTTTTTGTGTGGTTTTTTTTTTGTTTCTTTTGTTTTCCATTTCTGTTTAGTAATGTTTTTCTCTATTATCTCTGTTGAGTATACATATTGAATTGGAGATACCCAGCAGTGCTTACTGAAGGCATTCACATGTCAGGAGCCAGCCTTTCCACACACTTTTATATTAACTGTTAAAGGTTGGGCATATTCTCTGTGCCTTTTGCTTTTAAGTGGGCGTATTCTTCTGATATTTTATTTTTTCACTCTTTGAGGAAGCTATCATGACATACAGTTTTTGAGACTAGCCAGCAACCTTCTGCGGCAAGGAGAGAGGAAACAAAGTTTTGTCTTAAGTACTGTGTCTGAGTTCAGGTGTAAATGCTGAAAACCTGTAGGTGCCATGTTGGACTGTGCAACATGCCTAGTGCTTCAGAAGCCTCCATTGGAGTTTAAATGTGTATGTGCTTTGTTTCTGTTGCTGCAACTCTTCTTTGACTTTTTTTGAATCAGAAAAGACGTGCCAGCCTCCATGCCATACGCCTGTTACTACTAATGCCTATGGTTTTTTTCAGTCTCATATGCTTTCATATGTAAATTTACTATCGAATTCCACCCTCAGTTTTAACCTGTAATAACTTAATTGCTTACAGTGCAATTTGCACTGGTGTAATTTAGATCTGAATCTGGATGTATATATAAATGTGTGCACGTATGCACACATATAATGCCTGCTTTTTAACATATATATATATATGTATATATGTATATACACACTTTCTTTTTAGTGTTAAAAATGAGAGGGAGAATCTGTTGAATTATTATATAGTGATCAATATTAGAGCAACTAGCAAGAGGAAAATAAATCATTTGAAGCAGTAGGTGGATTTTGGAATCATGCACACACACACACACCCCTTTACAATATATTCTGATTCTTGTCTGTCCCAAGCAGGAAGTTTTCTTCTTTCCCTGACTTGCAATTCTGAATTTTTTGCAAGCCTCAAATCTCTTTTTTAGTTGACTTTGGGGAAAATGGAGGCAGAGACATTATTAAAAAAGAAAAAAGCGAAGAACA
>VZTJ01002567.1:712579-728169 GCA_013397795.1 Orthonyx spaldingii | reverse complement strand
CGCCCTCGCCCCCCCCCGCAAACAGCTACCCCAGCCCCCACTTCTATACCACCAGCACAAACATGGAACATATTTTAGCAGAAGTGCCCCAGCTCTATCATATGTGCTGTGCAGAGTCATCATGGCCATGGTGCATAGCTGAGAGCCGGAAAGCAAACAGCTGCTGTAGCCTGATTTGAGTTAAAATAGTGTCAGTGTTTAGTCTGGCGCAGTGCTTCAGGAGAGATTGGCAGCTGGGTCAAACAAAGTCATTCCATTGGCTCCCTTCCCAGTAAGCTTCTGCTAGTATTTAGGTACTAGTGCAGCCTAGGCCCCTTTTCTCAGGGATAGCCTAACATCTGACCGCACCCTCTTTGCTTTTTAAAAAATGCCTTTTCACTCTTTAAGATAAATCCTCTATTATACAATCTGCCACTAATTGTGTGTTAAGACTGTTTTTCTCTCGAAAGCTGATGCATCCTGCTCTCAACGTGGTGTAGAAAGCAGGCTGTTACAGTACTGGATTAATAAAAGGGGCCTTTATGGTTTGTGAAAGAATATCTCTGTGCTTAGGCAGGAAACTTTTTGATCCACAGAAAAGCCAGACGACATCTAGGTAAGGCTGTGTATCAAATCTGCTTTTATGGGAGAGTGGGGCAGCGAGCGCTGTTAATTGCAATTGCTTCAAGTTTGCATGCCCGTTTCGATAAGCTTTTTAGAAAGTTTAGGAATTAGCTGCTCCTGCGTCTCGAGCTCTTTCTCTCCTCCCTCCTCCTCACTCCTCCTATGCCTTTACTGCTTGCAAAAGCTTGTAATGATCTGCTTAGTTTTCGCTGGAATACGCACGGACGCTTCGCTTCTTTTTGGAGAGGGGTTTCTTGCAGAGGCGCAGAGCAAAAAAGTTCTGCTGTTGGACCCAAACGCTGTTAGAAGTGGAATGACTGGGGAGAATTTACAGGGAAAGCTTTCCACTGTTACAGACTGCCTGTGCAATCATTTAAAAGTAGTTGAAAACTGCTTTGAACTAACAAGGGTTTAATTACGGAAAAGTTTAACGTGACGATGGAAGGAATATTAAGTAAGTTGTCTTTGTCTCATACTTTTTAATTTTAGTTGTTGCTTTAGCCTGTTGGGTCACATTTTTTGTCAGCGCTGAAGGCTGCCATGAATTGGTAATGAGGGCCCCTTTTGCACATGATTTTGGCACTTGGCCAAAATCAACTTCCCAAGGCAAGCTTTCTCTAAAAGAACCTGAAGCATTTTTTTGTGATTAGGAATCATGTCTGAAAGCTGCCACAACCAGTTGTGTAGGCATGTCAAAATGACTTTATACAGTATATCTGAAGCATTCTGGGGGGAGGGTCTGTTTTTTCCTCGTGTACCAAATTGTTGCTATTATCATTCTAAATTTCCGCAGCTTACGCACCTCCAAAAACCAGGCTACAGGGAGCTAAGGCATAATGAGGATCGTTGGTATCTTTGTATTTTTCAACATGCCAAAGCAGCACTAATTGTCACATTTAAGCAAGATACAGTATTAGGGGTTGCTTAAAACACTTGTGGATGTAAGGCAGATGAATCTTTAAACTTTTAATCTCAGTAAATTATGCTCAGTGAACAGTAAGTAATGATATTTTCGAGAAGTTTCTTTGTTTGAATTGTATGAGTGAAGCTTTTTGATATATCTGTTTAAAAAATACATGCCTGGATCCACTGGGGGGGAAATTTGGAAGGAAAATCTAGGATGTGCCTTTGGATTTATCCCATTTCCTTGAAATCTGGGTATGGGTTTGATCTGTGAGACAGGGAACAGGAGCTGGATAGTCCTTTGTTGTTAAAAAGGGGGAAAGGGAGTTAGTCTAAACATTAATAAGGAGCTGCAAAAGTTCACGTTTCAACTGTGCCCGGAGTTCTGAAATTTGTGGAGATCATCAGTGCAATAAATGGGTGATTATTCCTCGCTGATATTATACAAACAAGTTTGGCACTGTAAGTGAATACATTATTACTGTACACTTGAACGTTCTGTGAATTTAATCTGTGAATTGGAAATTAAGGACCTCCTATTACATGCTGTGTATGCTCTACCCCAGTGTCGTTTCCACGTGTGTTCAATGTAAAGACAAAATGCATTAGGCAGCAATTTTGCCAGGTATTTTTATTTTACATTTCTGCACTTGTGGCTGTAGCCGAGGGGTTGCTCATTCCTTCCTATGTGTGTTGTTTATTTATAAGCAACACCATCTTTCGGCAGCAATATCGATATGGAACAGCCTTTTAGCACCTTCCCCTGCCCCCTGCCCCCAGCCTTGATCCCTTTTGCTGCTGTTAAAATGGGCTTTACAGGTATTGTCTTTCTTCTGTTAAACTGTATTTTCTGTAAGGTGTTGGGTGTGTGTGTGCATTTCCTTTATTACATAATGCAAGACACAGCTACGATGGGAGAAAGCTCGAGCTTTACAGACTCCTCAGAATCAGTACTTTCATGTAACTTGGCTGGGAGAGTTTGTTCATTGTTTCATTGCAGCAGACTAACTTACAGTACTCAAAAGTCTCCTACAAGTTTAACTATAACACATTGTATTTGCAATGAAAATAAGCGACAAGATGAACATATTACAAAAGAATAGATGGAGAACATTAGTAAAAAAAAACCCCTCATATAACTTAATTGCATTTTTCTGGGGCTTTTGAAAAGTTTTACAACGGGGGAAAAATACGTCACTGCTGAATCCTGTTTTAATGTAAAGCATTGCCAGAAAATGATTGTACTTGGTGCAAATATAAATGTGATAGTAGAGTTTTTGCAAATCATTATGGAATTTATTTGCTGGTGCATGGAAGTAATTTCTCCTGAGTTACTGAATTAGGTACTGTTAATTTAAAATATGCACATACCCACCTTCTTACTGCAAAACGAAATGTAAAATATTTTATTGTGATATTCCTAGTTTTGCCTAGAAGGTTTTACTGTGAAATAATGAACACATGCTAGTGTACTAGTTCTACAGGTTTTCTATTTTGGTTGGTGAAGGGTTGTGTTATAAATCACAGCAAGCTATTCTCCAAAAACTTTGTGAACAGCTTTCAAATCCAGAATAAAATTTTTTCTGGTAGCATGACTGAAATGTAAAATCTAATATATATGAAGTAACAAAGTTTTTCTTAAAAGCTTAAAACATTATAAATTTGGCTTTTGATTGCAGAGACCAAATTAACATTTTCCTCCGTCAAGAAATCTATTGTCTGTATGAACATACAAAAAAGTCATGTTTTCATCAGATAAATCAGTGTTCTGTATTCATAAGTTTAAAGTTTAAAATGCATAGACACTGCATTCTATTTTTAAATCCCAAACTGGTAGATGAAGGTTTCTTTATACATATGTTGATAAATAACTGGTTAGTAACTTTTCCTGAGATTACAAAAGGTGAAGAATATAAAGTATTCTCCATTGTGCCATTTTTATTTTTAACAGCCCTCAGGAATAATGTCTCTAATCGTCCTACTTGGAGGGCTTTATGTTTTCTATTTGTTTGCAAACATATCACGAAAGAGTGCAATTATAAAGCTTAACTTTGTTGTAATTTTGTATCTTAGATTTTTCTCCATAGAACTGCTGAACTCTAAGTTACCCATTTCAGTGCAGTAAATCAATATATTTTGCATTCAGAAAACAAATTCTTGCTTTTTAGTTGGCATTTTTATTGATCATTAGACATTAATATTTCATATTTTAGTAGTGCCATGTAAGTGATATATATTGTTATGTTTTTGAATAAAGGTTACAAATGTATTTATAAAATACTTTCACTTACATGAAGGAAAAAGAACCCTAAACATCGTGGAACACTTTCAGTTTATCAAGAAAACATTGGTCTTGTAAAAATAGTTTTATTTCTCAGTAGATTCTGCTGCGTGTTTTAAAACTTCAGAAATGAAACAGAACTGTTTTGTTTTGTCTTATGGGATTTTTGGTTTTTTGGGTTTTTTTAGCAAGGATTTCATTCATATAAACTAAGCACTTTGTTCTATATGTTCTAAATTCCAGCAATGAGATAAATAAATTGCTGGATTGGATGAAACATAATTATTGAATTTTGGCAGAACTTCAGTGAACTCTGCCATGAAAGATTAATGTGCACAATGCGCTCTTAGATTCTAAAGTAACAGAGTAAGATAAGGGGAGTGCATAACAGGCTCTAACCTTTGTGGTTTTGGAGAAAATAGAAAACCATGGGCAAATGTTAACTTTTGGTATAAACTGCTAATGATAATGTTTTGTCATCTGGGTGATAAAAACTACAGGAGGAGACAAGAAAATCCAATTTAACACAAATTCTCTCCACTTCTTTCTTGCTCTGCTTCCCATTTTTCAGTATTAGAACAGCAACGGTTGCTCTCTGTTCTTAGGAAAAGGAGAACAGAGCAGGCAGGGTGCTTGCTGTATCCAGTAATGTAATGTCCTGGTGGAATCCCTCCACATCCGCATGTGTTGTATGTGGGTTTTCACTACAGTCACTATTTTGGTTTGTGATTATGGTGCACTGCTTTTAGAATGCAAGTAAAATTGTACTGGCTGGATGAAGGCTACATGTAGTCGTAGTAGTGGTTGTTATTATTCCCTCTCTCTTCTTTCTCTACCAAACCTTGATTGTTTAAAACATTTGCTTCAATTGACAAATTATGGTTATAATCACAAAATCTTGTTCCTCTTGGCTTTTAAATAATTACTGCACCCAAATAATGTTTTTAATTGAGAACAAAGATGCATTGTCCTGCCAGTCAGGCTGCCTTGGCAGGACCAATAGGCTTGCAAAGACATTTTCGTATTTTCAGTCAGTTCGCTATAGGGGAGAAGAGGCACAACGTCCATCCTGCTCCGGGGGAAGCACTGCCGCTTTGCTGATTGCTCCTTGCTTCTGGGAGCAATCCCTCTGCCTGCTGGCCTCCCCAGCACCCTGAATGTGAGCCCAAGTGTTTTCCCTTCCTCAGATACATGCAGCTACCAGCACCAGCCCCTGGCCCCGACGCTGGTTTCCATGGGGCTCCGGGATGGCCAGGATGGCTGGCTGGGCATGGGGGTATGGCTCAGTGCACCCAAAATGCCCGGAATCAGAGGGAGTGAGGCAGGGAGGATGCACCCATGGTAGGAGTTTTCCTCCATTTGCTCCTTGCTTCCAGACTGTCAACCTGCTGCTAAGGCCGAGTGTGCTCAGCTCGGTGTTTTAAAATGGCAGGTATCCAGAATCTTGGATATATTTCGTGACTTCAAAGGCATTTCTTCTCTCCTTCTCGGTCACATCCTTAAGCTCATGATGACAGCATTATGAGTGGGATAGTTGAAGAGGTATAAGGCCAAGGGACTGATGCAGTGCCCGTTGCAGTCAGCAGAGAGAAATCCCCTGACTACCTGTCTTTGGATCCCACACCCTGTGACCTGGCTGCTCTTCCCCCTTAGTTCCTGGTGGCACTAGCATGACTAGCATTGCCATCCTACTCAAGTAGCTTTCTTATCTTCACTGGCACTCCTCAAAGAGGAGTAAAAGGCTTGAATATGCCTTCCTTGTGTTGTAAAGAAGCAGAGGCCGAATGCTTATTTTGCCCATTTACAGTCCTTTCCCTCGTCCTTCTCCCCTTCTAGAAATGACTCTTGTTCCTGACCTTGGTTTATCAATTCGTATCACCATTTCAAGTGAAGTTCAGGATGTGCATCTACCTGTCTTCTAGCGCATCCCCATTAAAATGCTGCATTTGTGTATGTCCAAGATGAAATGAATTTACATTCTAGGTCTATTGTTTTGATAATCAGGCACAATTTTCTTTCAGTAAGGTTGATTCCAAGATACTTCCAACTTCAAGCAAAAAAAGGATATTTTTATCTTTTTTAGAGTACCGTAGAGTGCTTCAGCCTTTGTTTGCCCTATAAAGGTGTTTAGCTGGAAAACCTTTAACAAGTTATATTCAGAGTGTGTCTGTATTTTAAAGTAGACAGTGATCTTTTTTTCTTTTAAGTAAGACACAGAAATGAATATTGTTTTTGGCAATGTAAAAACGTTACCACAGATAACTAAAGAATAGTAGTAGGAATATTGTGCTTTCTTTGCATGGGTAATAAATGTATTTGCAGTGTGCAATCAAGTTATGCTTTTACAGCAGTGGGGTTATGGACTGTTGAAATAGTCTTAGAAAAGTATAGATATTTTTGCAAAAGTTGTATATATGACCCAGTGAGCACCCCCTCTATAATTTTAATGCCTAATAGTTGGCTGAATGTTGAAACACCTACCAAGTGTCATACGTGAGACTCTGAGGCGACCAAATAAAAAGGTGCATTAAAGCAAAGGCTGCTGTTCGGTCTCTGCTGCCCCGGAGACTCCTGCCTGCCGCGGGAGCCGCAGCTCCCAGGGGTGCTGAGGCGGGGGCACGGCCCCGCTGCCCGGAGCAGCTGCACGGAGCCAGCACCGCAGCCAAGCCCAGGCACTTGTGACTGCACAGAGCATTTGTTCTGCCTGCTAGAGAGGCAGCACAGCGGCTGGGTTGGGATCTGAGCTCTGCTCTGGGCACTTCTCAGAGCAGGGCGAGTGTTTCTCAGCTGTGATCCCAGAGCCCCTGGCAGAGTACGGAGAAGTTATGTGGGCAGAGCACTGGGAGAAGGCTCAGTCCTGTGAGGGATTCTCTGGGGCTTCATGAGTTACAGCAAAATTTAAGACCTGAATTATAGACAGAAAAAAATGAGACAGGTGAATGTGGGCTCTTAGATGTATAACTATGTGGAAACCTTTCTTTCAAGCATAGTAACAGATTATTAAGCAGAATAAATTATACTGAAGAGATGTTTGGGTGCTTTTTAAGTTACCTGCACATTGTGTAGGTCAGCAGAGCAAATTATCCTAAAACATGATCTGTAAAATGACGGACTTTTTGTTTTACAAATTTACACATCCTGGTGTCCATTTCTGAAGAGTCTGTCCCTGGGCATGCCACATCTCCCAAGGGCTGAGCGTTACAAACGTTTGACCTTTTCCTTCCAGTGAGACATAAAAAATCTTGCATGTCAAAACTACAGTCTTGCAAAATGTAGAAGCAGTGTTGTGATGAAGAGTTTTGCAGAGATCTGAAACTTTTCTTTTAAATTGTGAGAAATGAGGTGGTGTAAAAAAAGCTGCTATACTTGGGTGGAGCAACAGGGAGTAGGGGAGGAAGGTTTGAGTTTAGAAAACCCAACCTAGTTGTGCAACTCACAATGTTTGCCCCCTATGAAAATATTGACGACAGAATTGAAATCATGTTATGCTGGCAGATCACAGCTGAAATTGCTTTTTGTGGTCTCAGAGCACAGCTGAAGCAGCAGAGCATTTGACTAAAACACCGCTGTATTAATAGTAGGAAAGAAACAAACACCAGAAAGGAATTCCAAACACTTACAAGGTATCTCATTTGGGGACATGCATTAGTTTGGTAAGTTCCAATTCCCAGACTGGTAATAATGACTGTTACTGTATACCCTTTATGACTTTCAGAGCAAGAGAAGCCAACTTGAGGAGCATGCATATTGTGATACCCTCAGTGGTAAGTACCCTAACTGCAATCAAGTTTATTACATTTTTGTAGAGTAGAGGTCTTTTCAAGACCACACTTGATGCAGCTTAGTCACACAACAGCTTCAAACAGCAATCTGGAATAATAGGGCAGTAATGTGATACAGTCTATAATGAAAATCAGTGCAAAGCACAGGTGGTTGCAACCATTTGTGTGGTCAGATATAAAACCTTCACTAGGGGTACAAGCTACTGCTTTCCCACTTGAGGAAAGTATAATTAAAAGTGGTTTCCAGATGTGCTGGCGCACATCTGCCGTTTTTAAAAGGGAATTTTGCAAATACAAACTGAACTGTATTGCATTCATCGTTATAAAGCTGATGATGGCTTTTCAGGTAATAAAAAGGTTGGAGGCATCAACACCCCCACTGTAAAATTGAGGTGTCTTTAGACAACAGCATTTTGTGTTCACATTGTGATCTTCGGATTTTCTGTAGTAGTTCATAGCTGAGCTGTGGCAAATATGCAAAATTTTTCTGGAGGAAAATTAGCACTTATTTCATGAAAACATGAGAGTTGATTCCTTGTTCGTGATTTCATTTTTTACCAGGTAGATGCAGCAAATTTATATGGTTTTGTTTGTTTGTTTTCAGTGCAGTGACTAAATGATATTGTAAAACATTAGGATTCAGTTTCTTTAAACAAATTCTCAAGATGGGGTAATAATCAGGAAACAATAAAAATACAATATGTTGAAAATAGACCTTTAATTTCTCTTCACACAGAGAGCAAGAAAAACTCTACTTATAGGCTTCCATGATGCAGCTGTAGTTGAACAATCTGGAAGAAAATAAATCAGAAAAAAATTAGAAAAGGTGCTAGGCTTTAAAATATTGCTGAGAGAAGATTACAGATCTTTTGTTTTAGTTAAATGAACAACCGGTTTTCTTAATATCCTGCTTATTTTGTTAAAGCTAGTGTTTCCCCTGGAAATGTTGTTATTAAAATAAAATCCCTGTTTCAGAACTAAGGTTTTGCAGTCCCAGAAGTTTTAGTTACTGCTGCTGCTTGGAACAAGCACAAGGGAAGAATGGTATGCCTGCCGCCTTCTTACTGACTCTTCTTCTAGCCCTGCAGAGTTACTCATAACTGTGACTTCGAGTTGGTTTTGAAAAAAATGAAGGATGTGGTCTACTAGTCTGAGGGTCTTGGACTATTGGCCAGACTACTAGATGATAAAAGAAGGTTTTTTAGGATACCCCATGTACTATTGCCTGATTTTTGCATGTGTTTTCTTTACTTGCTTCCACAGATGTGACTCTTAGCCTCCCTTTTCAAGTGAGAGTCTAACCCTTAGCAATTGTCTTAGGGAAATACTGACACTGAGTAAATCAAATGGATTTCTGGATATTTCCTCTTAGTTGGACTCTTTCATATAGCAGTTGCTTTTTCCATTTAAATCTTTCTTTCTTTCTTGACTAAGCAGAATCTAAACTCTCTTTTGAAGTGTGCAAATATCGAAATAATTTGCAGAAGGTTTAGTCAGAAAAACAGCTGCTGAGATCAAATAATTTTTAATATAAAACTTAACATGTAGTCTGTACTTAAGTTTTTGGATTAGTTTTTCTGTCTGATGCCTTGTAAAGGCATTGATGGATTCCGTGAGGGATGCAAAAAGCAACCTCGCTAGCAAATTGCCCTGTGTGTTTGATTTTCCTGGAATAACATCATAACTTGCTGTGGTCCTGGTGCTGCTAAACAAGAGTGCTCTGGCTTTAACAATTTCATGCCTCTAAGACAAAGGGTCCAGATCAGCTCGTTGCATCTGGTCTGTGAATGGGAGCTTCTTGAGGATACAGTGAAATTGATGATAATCAACAAGAAGGGTATTAATAACGTCATAGTGAAAATGCTGACTTCGTCAATACTGGCTGCTAGTACATCTGACCTTTTTTGTAACCTATATGTATTGTGATGGCTATGGTATATTATAGCATAAAGTGTTGTGGCATAAAGACTTCAAATGAGTGCTTCCAGTGACTGTTTTACAAGAATGTATTTACTAACACATGCACATACATTTAATATTGAACCACATTTAAATCAGTGTTTACACAGGAGGTAGGACTTTAGCACTGAACCGTTTATAAGTTTGGGTATTTTTCTGGCAGAATGCCATTTGACATCAAACTTAGAAAGGTCTAAAAGAATACAGACATTCAGATGTGAAAATGTGCAAAATGAACACTACCTGGCACTTAAATCACACTCTGCTGCAATTAAGACTTGTTAATAGCCACTCGTCTGAACTGGCTGCTCGCATCAGAGACCAGCCCTGGCCAGCCCCTCACAGTTTTGTACATAACCATTTTGTATAAAGGCCCAGTTTCCACAGAAGGTCAGGTGGGTTAGACAAAAGAAGTAGCTTACTGAAAAAATAGATTATTTAAATATTGGGGATGTTGCATCCTTGGCAACTGCAGAATTTTGAGTGCTTTTTGATTATTCACAGTCCTACTACTTGGAAAGTAAAAAATGCTGCTCTGAGTGGGGGAGGTGTGCATCAAGTGTTTGGGGGCTCTGCATCAAGGGGCATGAAAAAGGTACTTTACTGGATGGTGAAGACCTTGCCCTGACTGATGGATAGGGAAGAAAACCCCCCAAAGATGTACCACCCCTCAAGGGCAGCAGACCGGTCCAGTGTAGCTCAAACAGACGAGGCACTGCTCCTGTGGGGTATAAACCTCTGCCAGACACACAGTACAGTTCTGTAAGAGGCCAGGGAGGTGATCACTGGCAATGAAGAAACTGTTACATATAGATGATACCGTTGCTCCTATATATTGCAAAATTGGCAAGGATTTCCTCTTCTGAACCTCTATATCCTGGTTTTTTATGTAGTATTCCAGATTCAGCAAGTGCAGTGCTCCCCATTTCAACCAGAAAAGAATAGAAAGTCCCTGCTTGGTGCTGCATTTTATCTTTATTTAGAACAATTTTGTTTTTTGGTCTTGGGCTTTGAGCTGTTGATTTTAATATTTTCTTGTAAATCAGGAGCACTACTAGCACTTTTTATGCCTCCTAGATAGCCATTCTTCGCCTTAAACTAAAGATTTCTGGCTGTGGCTTCACAATAAGTTACTATAAGGATATGGTCTATAATGTTAGAAGTAATTGGGTAAGGCCTTGGAAAGACTAAGCCACAGGAAAAAAAAAAGGAATACTCTTTAATAATGACTGATTTCTAAAAAGTATGTCCCCAGGATGAAAAAATGAAGGGATGAGAAAGAAAGATGCATTCAAAATATTGCTAAAAATATTCTTCAAATATTTTAATGAAATGACTCTACAGAACTTGAAGACACCAAAATTAATTATCATGTGTGTCAAGATTTTTTTGAAGCTTCAGAATTTTCTGTTCTCTGAAGTAGAAAACAAGCTATCTTTTATAAATAAAGGTCAAAGGGAAGGCGAATCAGATCAAGTTATATATTTGCTATCAGCATATATTGAAATATTTCATTTTGGCTTGTTGTTCTACATCTGTATTAGTCTTTGGGAGGAAGAAAACCAAGAAGATCATTTTGAATTTAAAGCCAGAAATTTTTAATCTTGAAAATATTTAAAGATAATATTTAAGCAATTTCAAAACACTCTGCTTTTTTAAATGACAAGCGAATTGATACATTTCCTTGCAAATAATTTATTTTAAAAGAAACAGGCTTTTTTAGAGGCAAAATTGTTTAAAATATTTCCTGCTTACTCTATCATGTGACAAACACATTTGGCACTTCAATTGTTGTGCTTGTGATTTTGTACAATGTGAAACATTAACTAATTATCAATTTAAGCTGTGAGATTTCAAGTTCATTCTTAAGGAGAATGGAGTACTTGATAGCAGAAATACATGGAAAATCTAGTTTCAAAGGCTTCGGCTGTGGATAAGCCTCATACACTCATGGAAATAAGACCACTGAAACCACCAGAAGCTGTGTGCTTAGTGATTTACTTATGGTCAGTATGTGTTACACCATTATAAATACATTACATGAGACCTGCACACAGATAGTTACACTGCAAATAATCTTGAATACAGCCATGCAGTAATTGCTGCCCTGAGCTTTCACCTCCTTTGGGTTTTCTGCCAGTGCTTGGGAAACCTGTGCAGTGCATGCCTGTAGCCAGAGCAGTGAGAACAGCAGCAAGAGAGTCCTTGGGACATCAAAGGTGTTCTCCAAGGAGGTCCCATATCCTACTGTCCAGCTGGGTGACTGATCCCTTTCCTTCTCCCAACATCAGCCCTTCAGTTAACTGGGCTGAAATCCCTTGGTATTTTGCTGTTTCCTAATATCATCCTGTTGAAATGTTTCAGTGTTGTTTAAGGAAGGTTTAAGGATGCAGCTCTTAATAGCGTTGTCATTCAAAGTGATTATACCCTGCTTTTTACAGTTCTTGTGAAGGAATATCTGCTTTCAGCCAGAAATGTGAGCACTGTGCCTTCTATTCTTGTGCAGGGTCATCAGTTGTGGCAGTAGCACTGAAGACAAATATATCCCCTCCTCTCCTGTCTTGCATAACCATTTCTATTGTTTGCTAATCAAGTGCTTCAGAGTTGAGGTGGTTTCTGATCAGTGCTGGTTCAGCTACTAGATGTACAGTAGAGCAAATATGTTTTGAATATTATTTTCACTTTTCTGTGATGCAGCTAGAAGAGGTTTTTATTTTGAGCTATCCAGTCTGTTGTCAGAACTGCCTTCCAAGTTCAGATAATTAAAGGGGTATTGTATACCTCTGAGAACAGAGCTTTGGCTGTCCAGGGGCAGAACACGAGTTTCTCTCTCTGTCAGTAGCTCAGTTAAAGTGCATGTCTGTGCAGTGTGTGCAGTTGCTGTTGACAGACACTCCCTGTTAGCTGGGGCTCTTGGTCGTCTGGAGCTTGAAATCCCATTTTGGGCACTGGACAGCAAGAAGAGGGCAGAGTACAGTGGCAATAATCAGCGATCCTGAAGGTCTGATTTACAAGGAATGTTTGAATCAAGTGGAGTCATTAGCAAAATGTGTTAGGAAGGACAGGAATAACTGTTGGTGCCTTGTGGACACATAGAGGATCCCTTGTGTTCTCTTCAGCTTATCTTCCCATTCCCTCCTCCGTTTTCCACATTCTCCTATTACTTCACCCTGCCCATCCCAACACACACAGTTTTCTAACTTTTAAGAGGGAATTTAAACACAGGACTTCTTGTTGTTAAGTTTATAAAGAGTAGGTCAGGAAAATTTAATTTCTTCGTTATAATTAACATCTTGTGTATTTGTATGATTTGTATGGCAAGAGCTACTTTAGTGGAAGACATTGCTAAAAGAAATCATTGCTCCTGTTTCCAGCTGTATTTCCTGGTGTAGTGCCTGAAAACTTCCATTGCTTTCTGAAATAACAAGGAACAACCTTCTTGGAGCTCTTAGTCCAGAAGCAAATTCTCTCTGCTTTATTTTTTTCTCAATCCATTGTTCCCATGGGCATCTGAAATATACCACTGAAATTTCAGTGTGAAAGTCTTCTGAAGAAAAGCTCAAATAATGGGAAGTCCTTATCTAGCAAATTTTGGATAGATGAGAAAAAAAAAACCAAACCAAACCAAAAAAAAAAAAAAACCCAAACAACCCAAAACCTCAAACCTTAACCAGTTATAAATATTTCATCTTCAGCATGGCAGCTTCCTAAATGGCTAAGAAAGTGCCCATGGGAAGATCCTGTACTTGCAGAATAGTTGAAGATAAATTGGGATTTGAACATTGTGGCAATTTTGTTTGGATTTTACTTTAGCCTTTTCTTACCACTAAGTGAAACAGACATGTACAATGCTAAGAATGTGTGTCTAATGCTAAACAAATCCCTTTGTACATAAACCATGAGTACATGGAGTCTGTATTTTGCCACTGGATTTGGTAACATACTATAATTAAGCTTTGAGAACACACAAATGACAAACCCTTGATAAAAATGGTGAGCTGCAAAGTCTTACTGCACCAGGATACTGTATCTTCCTTTAAAATATGATGGATATTTGACACTGAGAAATTAATCAAGTGCCATCAAAGTTATATAGGTAATTTCTTGTCAAAAGTGTTCAAATTAATGTTCAGATTTTCTCTTTTGATGTGAACTGGGGAGTTTGTAGGGCAGAATGTCCCATAATGTGATAAAAAACACCTGTTCCTCCTGGGCAACCAGGTGTCTTCCTCACCAAGTGCTGACTGTTTGCCTCAGTGCTCTACAAAGCAAATTTACAGACTCTGTCTGCCAGGAAGTTCTTAAACTGGAAAGCAAACATAGGATGGAGACAAAATACACCAGGGCATCCAAACTAAGTCTGGTAGGGCAAACAGAAAACATCAACAAAAATAGATGGAGTGAGGGAGCACAGGGTGTATTGGAGAGGTTTGTTTTCTTGAAGAAAATGAAGAAAATTCCAATTTGCAGTGATACAAGCGAGAAAAAAAAAGAGGAAAAAGAAAACCCAGCTCTGTGAAACACAGGGGAGAAGGTGCCAAAGCAAAACAACATGATTCATGATGGAGTGAAGACCACGTAGTCTTAAAATATAGCAAGAATTTAGGCAAGATAAGGATTCTAGAAAGCAAATTTAGGTAGAATCAGGTTTCATGTTACCTACAGATCACTGGGAATTGTGAGATTACTGAGTAGAAGGTGTGCACAACAAACTGTGTGCACTGAAAACTGGAGTTTTCAAAAGCAAATGGCACTCTCTGCAGTTAAAGACATATCTAGATAACATTAAAACTTCACCAACTGATCACCAGATCCTGGTTCATAATTGGAAATAAATTTGGTAAAATTCATCTTATGGAAACTATACACTAGAACCACAGTCTGTCAAGAGGAATCTTGAAAAAGAGGTTTTCTAGTCAGTACCTGCTTATTTTTAAGCAGTGTAATCCACTTGTGTGGTGTGGCCTTGAAAATTCATTTTTCTTTTTATCTTCTCAGGTCGAAAATTTTCCATTTCCTTAGGTTTCAAAAAAAAAAAAAAAAAAAAAAGGAAACTCTTTCCTTTCCTAAACTGTTTGATTCCTTATCAGCTATAGTCCCCCAAGTTTTCACTGCTGGATTCAGTACAGTTGGGTTTTTTCAGGTGTTAGACAACACATTTGATGTTGCCTGCACCCTGATTTTTTCTGATGTGTTGTTGGTCTGCCAAGGTGCTGAAAAATTCTATTTGAATGCCTTAAAGATGACAAATGAGGTCAAAATTCTGATACAGCCAATGCAGGAATGAGTCAGTATCTAGTCTTTCTGCTGCCCTTCCGTGCTAGGCTTGTATTTCACTCAAAGCATAATTCATCTTCTGAGCACAAAACAACTGATTTTTTTTTTTTATTTTTTTTTTTTTGGTGGCGAAGTGCTATTTTCATATTGCTTTTAAAAATCAAGAAAATGTTGAGAAGAATTGTTATTGACAAAAAGAAATCTCAGAGAGGATCAGTATCCAAGGAATCAGAATCTGAGCTTACAGTGGGAATTGAAGGAAGTGCAAAGGTGTTTACAACAGATGTCAGGCTTGTGATGATATTGTGGAAATCGAGGAGCAGAGACAGAAACAAATAGGGGTCTGTTGTGACCAAGGTTATGAAAGAGAGAGGAGAAAGGGACACCACAAGGAGATGGATAATCCTGGGTAAGATTTCAAAGTTTTCAGAGCACACCCAAATCAAATCTCTTTGGTCCCTGACATTTTGCCTGTTACGAACCAGTGCAACGTTCCATCCGAGAAGTGTATGTTGAAAAACGTGTTTTAAGCTGGAATACTTTGTTAGAGTGTGTTCCTGAGCAATGAGCCAGTAAGGGGTGAGGAATCTATGACGCAGCCTAGGAAGCGATTACGGTGGCATGGGAGACTGACGACGTACAGCTTTCAGACCAGAATAACTTGTAGATGAAATTACAAGTGAAATTGCTGCTTTACTCCATCTCTGAGGTGGCATTTCTGCAAAACAATATAAACCAAGATTTTTGGTACTAAGAACCTGAAATATGCTTCTCCCCTCCCCCCC